>JAMALN010000086.1:0-67675 GCA_023630115.1 Cutaneotrichosporon sp. PK4640 | reverse complement strand
CAAGAAGCCCGAGCCCGTCGCCGACGTGCCCAAGGAGGAGGAGAAGGGCCTCACCAACGACATGTGCGTGTTGACGGCCCTTGGCACCCTCCACATGCCGGAGATGGCCTACTGACACCCTCACAGCATCACCAAATACACCACTGCCGGCCAGGCCCTCGCCGCCGTCCTCAAGAAGTTTGTCCCCGAGATCGCGGCGGGCAAGAAGGTCCTTGAGCTCTGCATTGCGTGAGTCACGAACAATGGGCGGTGCGGAAGCTGACCTCCAGCGGTGACAAGCACATCGCTGAGGCCGTCGCGCCCCTCTACAACAAGGCCAAGGCCGGCGTCAAGGTCACCAAGGGTGGGTCTCGCGCCGCGCAGGCCGACAGCGCGCCTTCCCTGCCGCCAGGGCCGCTGCCGCCGGATCCGAAGCTCAGAAGTGCTGACTCGCAGGCTCGGCGTTCCCCACCTGTATCTCGGTCAACAATGTCGTCTCGCACGTCTCGCCCCTCCCCTCCGACCCCGAGTACACGCTCAAGGACGGCGACGTCGTCAAGGTCCAGCTCGGTGTCCACATTGACGGCTACGCCGTCGTGCACGCCGAGTCCATCGTGATCGGCTCCAAGGTCGAGGGCGCCGCCGCCGACGTCGTCGCTGCCGCCTACGAGGCCGCCCAGGCCGCTATGCGCACCCTCAAGGTCGGCGCTAAGAACTGGGACGTCACCGAGGTCGTTACCAAGGTCGCCAAGGAGTACGAGACCCTCCCCGTCCAGGGCATGCTCTCGTGCAACCACGAGAAGAACGTCACCGACGGCAAGAAGCGCATCCTCCTTAACCCCACGCCCGAGCTCAAGCGCGAGCACGAGTCGTGCACCTTTGAGGAGGGTGAGGTGTACGGTGTCGACATCCTCGTCGTCACCGGCACCGACGCCAAGGTGAGCGCGGCGCAGCTCCCCTGACATCGAACGCAGCTGACCCCAGGCCCGCCCCGAGGACGCCCGTACCTCCGTGTACAAGCGCGCCAACGACATCAACTACCAGCTCAAGATGAAGACGTCGCGCGCCACCTTCTCCGAGATCCAGAAGAAGTCGGGTGCCTTCCCCTTCACCCTGCGCGCGCTCGACGACGAGAAGCGCGCCCGCATGGGCGTGCAGGAGGCCGTCTCGCACGGCCTCCTCAAGCCCTACGAGGTGACCCAGACCGCGGCCGGCTCGATCGTCGCCCAGTTCTTCTTCACCCTCGCCCTCATGCCCGCCGGCCCCTTGCTGCTCTCGCCCGTGCCCGCCTGGTACTCGGCCGACAAGGTCAAGAGCTCCAAGTCGATCAAGGACGAGGAGCTCAAGGCGCTCGTCGCCGCGCCCCTCCGCGCGCCCAAGAAGAAGGCCAAGAAGGCCGCCGCCGAGGCCAAGGCCTAAGCGCGAGCGGACACTGGTGACGCACGGAGAAGTAGCCTATAGCTGTACTGCTCACAGCAGCATTGTTTTTCCTACCTCACACACATCGGAAGATGAATCAAAGAGATGCGAATGTGTGGGCCAGCGATGGCGGCGAGCAGCGAGCAGCGAGCAGCGAGCGGCGAGCAGCGAGCGACAGCGGTAGCAACGGTGCGAGAAAAGTGTGGGAAGAGTGCGTCGCCGAAGCCGAGGTCGGCGCCGCGCGGAATGTGCCACACGCCACGCGGACGCGTGCAGTCTCAATTCTAACGACTGGCAACTGAGTCTTCGAAAACGCCCTCAATCCACATCCGCCCGCACTAGCCCGGGCGCAGCGCCGCAGCCACAACCGCACTAAATCTCACTAACCTTGCTCGCCGCTGCGCGGCGTAGCCGCGGTGGCGTACACGTGGGAATGGGAAGACAGCGGTGGCGGCCGTGGCGGGTGGCTTGACGCGACCGCTCTCTCACGCCGCGTGCAGCTTTGTGTCGCACGCTCGCACCTAGCGCCGCCGACACGCCGATCCACCCCCTGCCAATCGCCCATCGCCGTCGTCACGGATCACATCTGAACTCTTAAGCACTCCATCCGATCTCCGTCTCCATCCACACTTCATCTTTTATCCATCAGTTCTCTACAGACAGCACGATGCCCGACGTACACCTCTTCCTCCTGATCCACGGGCTGTGGGGTGAGTGGCTTCTTGTCACCTTCCCTCATCTCCCCTCCTTTCCCCTCCGTCCCTCCACCCATCCACCCTCCCCCTCCCTATCGTGACTGACCCCAGGCCGCCCCGTCCACCTCGCCGCGGCCAAGGCCGAGCTCGAGGCCGCGTGGTGCGAGCCCAGCACCCCCGCCTCCCCCGCCTCGATCCACTCCGACGACTCCGACGACACCATGGTCAGCAGCAGCCGCGACGACCTGGTCGTCGTCGTGGCCGAGGGCATGACCGCCAAGTTGACGTACGACGGGGTGGATGTCTGCGCGAGCCGCGTCGCGTGGGAGGTGGGTCAACAGAACCATGCAGAGACTGACCCCAGGTGGACCAGCACATCGCCGCGATCGAGCGCGGCGGGCGCCGCGTGGCGCGCATCAGCATCGTGAGTGGACCCGCGGATGCGCTGACCCCAGCTCGGATACTCCCTCGGTGGCCGTGAGTTGTCCACCTCCTGTATCAACTGACGGCAGTGGTTGCGCGGTATCTCGTCGGCCTGCTCGAGGCGCGTGAGCCCTCGTTCTTCGACAAGCACGTCCCCGTGTCGTTTACCACGGTCGCGACGCCCCACCTCGGCATGCCTCACTACAGTCAGTTTGATCAGCGTTTCCAGAACTGACAGCAGACACGGTCATCTCCAACGCCGTGTGGCACCTTGCGTCGCGGCTCCTGAGCCGCACGGGCGAGCAGATCCACCTCGTCGACGAGTACTCGGCGACCGACCGGCGCCCCCTCCTCGAGGTCATGGCCGATCCTAGTGCGTCCCCTCAGCTGTGCCTTACCTAGCTTTCAGCTGACAGCAGAACACGTCTGGCACCAGGCCCTCGGCCGCTTCCGCCGCGTCCACATCTACACCAACGTCGTCAACGACAACACGGTGCCGTACCCGAGCGCGGCGATCGCCTCCGCCGACCCCTTCGTGCAGTGGGTCGAGCGCGGGCTCGAGGTCGACGCCGACGACGCCGGCATCGTCGCGGACTGGCGCTTCCCCAGCCCCGGCGCCAAGCGCAAGCGCAAGATCCGCTTCCACCTCGGCAGCCTCCCGCCGACGCTCCGCTTCCGCTGGCCCTACAGCTGGCTCATCCTCGCCCTCTTCCCCATCCTCGTCCCGCTTATCGTGCTCTTCATAATCATCCGCTTCAGCCTCGACACCCACCGCTCCCGCCTGCGCCTGCAGCGCCTCGCGCGCTCCGACCCCCTCGGCCCGCCCTCCTCCTTCCCCGAGGACGAGGCGCCGCTCATCCCCTCCCGCCACGGGCTGAGCGTCGACGCCCTCCGCGCCGCGGTGCGCTCCGTCGAGCGCTGTCTCGAGCAGGACCTCATCGAGGCCGCGGACCACGCCGACACCGGCCCGTCGGCCCCGCAGGAGGCCACGTCGCCGACCTACCCCGAGCCGACGATCACGGCGACACTCACCGACGGGCAGCACCGCATGGTCTACTGGCTCAACCAGCTCGCGCTCACGCGCCACCTCGCGTGGTTCCCCGACGTCGCGAACTCGCACGCCGTCATCGTCGTCCGCGACCCCGTCAAGTTCCCCGTGCACGACCGCGGCCGCGGCGTCCTCCAGCACTGGGCCCACATGGCCGCCCGCCCCGCCGAGGCCGACCTCGTCAAGTGCTGAGCTGGCTTCGCGCTCCCACCAGGCTGCCCACACTCCACATTCCCCGACTCTTGTCGCGACCGCTCAAATCTCACCCCATACCACAATCCTCTCACAAATACCCAGCACTCCAAGCCTGGCGCTTGCCTGATCTCTGTTTGTATAGTAGCACCTCCCTCACATCCTGTAAACAGTACACTCCGTTCATTTCATATATAGAACAGGGGACCTCTGCGGTCTTGATACAATGCAAGTGATGCGTGTCTGATACAACAGGTGACGGTGACGGCCCGGAAGGCGATGATGCACAGTGTGGTTGATGGGTCGTGGTGGGCGAGGGTGGGATGTACAGGCGTATGAGCATATTGGCAGTCATCGAAGGGAGCGGTGACGGCGGGCGTGTTCCACTAGCGGTCAACCACACCCCGCATCGTCACCCACTCATGCGCTTCGATTCAGAGGATTGCTCGGGAGAGTCGACCAGCGTTGCACGGTCGAAGATGGACCCGAGCGCTGCAGTGAGCACTCCCGTCTAGCTGACGAAACACGGCGACTCACTCTTGGCGGGGGTAGAGACGGGGCTGTTGGTCGGTGTGGCCTGGCGTCAGCTGTGCACTATGAGGACCTAAGAGCTTGACTCACGTTACTGCGCCCTGTCTCGTCGGCGATGTCGCGCGGGCAGCCAGCGGCCATTGTGGCGTGGGCTGGAGCGGTGCGTGGGCGGCCAGAGGAGCGGGACCCGCGGGCAGACCCAAAGAATGGGTTGGCCTTGGCGCTGGACTGCATAGTCTCGTCCGGCTGGCTCGCGCACGGCGTGATGTTGACAGTGTCCGAGTCGACGAGTATCCGGGACTGACGGAGGGTCTGGACGCGTTGAATGCTCGACGAGAAGGACTCGGGCAAGTCGGAGCGCGAGCGGCGGTGGGTGCTGGTGGCCGAGGGGGCGCGCACGGTGGGTATCGTAGAGCCCGCGCGGCACTGCTCGAACAGCTCGTCGAAGAGGCGGTCCAGCTCAGCGCGGAAGTCGGTCTGGCTGGTGCGGTCGGGTGGGGGTTGAGGGTCGAGGCTCCTGTGGCGCTCCACGCGTTTCGTCTCGCTCTGCATGCTCGGCAACGGCATGGAGCACTGGCGGAGGGGCCTTTCGTCGCCGAAGCGAGGGACGGGTTTGCGCTTGATGCGGAACTGGGTCGAGGCGCTGGAGCGTAGCGAGGTGGCTGCGGAGGCCATGACCGGGGATCCGTGCGACTCGCTGATCGGCGTCTGGGGAAGGGATGGGACGGTGAGTCCCGAGTCGGCGCTGTTCTGACGCGAGGAAAACGTGTTGATCGACAGCTCCCGTGCTGCGGACATGGAGTGGTGACGTGCGCGCACGGTGCGCAGCGGGGAGGGAGGTGGGGTGATTGAGAGGTCAAAGGACGGTGTGACGGAGGAGGGGCTCGGCCACTCGGGCTCCGGCGGGCCGCGGATCTGGCCGCCGTCCAGTGTTCCTTCTTCGCGAGACCAAAGGCCGAGCGATCGCGAGTAGCTGCGCCGCAGACGGGCGCGCCCTGGTGTCAGTGTGATCGAACTCCAGCGTACCTGACGAGCCCATGGACGTCTGGGGGCGCTGGATGTCAACGGTTGGGCCAGAGTACTGGACCGGCGTCGCCGGGTTCGTGATGGGCGAGCTAATCGCGGGGCGTGAGGCGGGGCGTGAGGAAGGCGCTCGTGTCGCTTCACGGCGGGAAAGCGCCCGGTAGATCTTGGAGGCGAACGAGTTGGTACTCTTGTGCCGCGGAGTGTGGGTCGTCGTGGATGTGGATGAGTAGTCGGAGGTAGTGGCCCAGTCGGAGCGGCTGGCGGCGCGGTTGGGGGAGGAAGGTCGCGGCGTCCTGCTGCGAGGTCTTGGGGTGCGCAGCGAGGACAGCGAAGGGGTGCTGAAAGGCATGGTGCGTGTTTGAAGGCAAGATGGGGGGAGCGGAGTCGGGGTGATGGGGTGGGGACGGACGGGGAGGGGATGGAGCGGGTGTGGGTAGAGAGAGAGAGCGAGGAGAGGATGGAACAGAGTTGGGGGTGGAGAGAGGAGGAGAGAGAAGAGAAGAGGTGAGAAGATGGTGAGAAGAGGGGGAGGAGTGGTCGTTGAGGGCGAGAGGAAGGTAGTCGAAGGCGAGGTCTGTGCTTGGCGACATGCTCACCTCGGCCTTCCATTCTCCACGCTCTCGTCGTCACGCACTCGCACCTCCTCCAGCCCCCCCTCTCGCACCTTCACGCTCGGTCCTCTGCCGCGATCAGCCCGCTCCACTCCTCCTCTCTGCCTTCACTCACTCTCATGCACATTGGGGTTGGCCGACAATCACGATCCGAGCAAGAGTACCCCTCTACGCCTCTACCCACCCTTCTCTACCCTTTAAACGTCCTGGAGGATCTGCACGAGCGCATCGTCGACCTCCTTCCGGCGCCGGCGCGCGGCCTCCTTTGACCCCGTCTGCCGTGCGTACTGCACGCGCTCCTGCGCACTCCCGTTGAGCGCGAAGAGTGTCGATTCTCCGGGGCGGCGGGCTCGCACACGGTGGCGCACGGCGAGCTCCCACGCGCCCTCGACGTTGTCCGGGTCGCAGTACCAGTCGGTCGCGCCCGGCCCGAGCATGCTGGCCGGAGTGGGGGTTTCGCCGGCGCGCTGTCCCCAGGTCTCGACGCCGCCCGGCCCGCCGCCGTATCCACCCGCCTCGCCCGCCGCTGTGCGGGGACGCAGGGCGCTGGCGGGGAGGGACGAACCGACACCGGCATCGTACTCGGCCTCGACCCACTTGGCCGCTCTCCAGGCGTGGAGGTGCTCGAGCCATCCCTCAGGAAGCTCGAACTGCCCGGTGAGGATCCGCTGTCCCTTGACGAGGGTGTTCAGACATGCCGCGGCGCGGGCGGTGAGGTTCGCCTCTAGCGTCGGGTGGAGGGAGAGCGCGGCGAGGAGGTTGTTGATGTGGCTCTCGAGGGGCGGGTGGATGTGGGTCAGGAGGAGGAGGGAGCGGAGGTCCATGGTGTAGTCTGGAGGGATGAGGGCGGTCACGCCGAGTCCGGGGGGAGGGGGCACGAGGTCCTCAGCGTAAATGAGGGCGGAACAAGCGAAGATGTCGATCTGGAGTCAGAAGCAGAGCCTACTCGTAAGGAGGGAGGAAGACGTACGAGCCAAGCAGGCGCATCATCGCGCTCCTCATCCCGCACCCAGATGATGAGTGGGATGGTCCGATTGCGTTCGGCCGCAGCCACGTCCGCCCGCAACCGCACGAGCACGGGCGGCGACGCGTCCTCCAGTCCAGTAATCACGATCGCGCGCGCCGCGGTCGGCCGAGGGCGGACGAGTGCGTCGGCGCCACCGGACCGAGGGGGTGGGAGGGAGGGGTCGTAGGCTGGGGGGTTGGGCGGGCTGGGAGGGTCGAGCGCCACGTCGGCGGCGACGCTCCCGGGCGAGAGGTGCACGAACCGCGTCTCGAGCCCGAACACGGACGCCGTGTGCTGCCGTCAGCTGGTACAGGGGTCAAAGCTGGACTCACCGCGCCGACAGACTTGGCGACCTTGCCCGCCCCGCCGACCGCGTCGAGGAGGACGCCGCCGCGCCGCGTCATGAGCGCGAGGAGGAGGACGGCGGTGAGTGTGCCGTCGACGGGCCAGCCTCTGAGGAGGGGGGAGGAGGAGACGGCCGCGACGAGGGCGGGCGCGAAGCCCGGGACGCCGGGCTGTGGGAGGCCTGGCATGGTGGGAGGTGGGAAGTGAGTGGATGGGTGGTGGTGGGATGTGTGGTTCCAAACGAGATGCCTCCACCGGCCAAGTCCACTTCGCCGTGGATCAACCTTCCTTCCTTCCTTTCTCCCATCTTCTCATGAACACGCCATGACCATCCCCCTCGACCGCTACGTGGCCCTCGGTAAGCCTCCAGTGTTCCCGCTGACGCAGACTGCGAGATGGTGCGGTGCCGCACGCACATGGCGCTCGCGCGGTAGATCTACTCTAAGGCCGTGGCTGACCCCAGCATCGCGGTGGTCGATCACACCGGCGCCGAGGTGTACCACTCGTTCGTGTTCGTGCACCCCAACGACGTGGTCAGCTACCAGACCGAGGTGACGGGCGTGAGCAAGGCCGACCTGCACGGGGGTGAGTGTCTTCTCACGCCTTTCTCGTTCACTCGCCGCTCCGTCTGCTCGATAGTTCTTGTACCAAGCTGACCCCAGCACCGACCTTCGAGACGGTCCAGAGCCACATCAAGACGCTCCTCGCCGACAAGATCGTCATCGGGCACGCGCTGTTCCACGACCTCGCGGTGCTCCAGCACCGGCACGTGTACGAGGACATGCGCGACACGGCGCTCTACTACCCCCTCCGGCAGCGGTGCGGTGTCAAGGGCGAGGGCAACTACCCCTCCCTCCAGCGCATGGTTAAGGAGGTGCTCGGGCGCGACATCCAGTGTGGGAGACACTGTCCCGTGAGTCGACTGGCGGCTCCGCGGTGCTGAGGGAAGCGATCGTGTCAGCACTGACTCCAGCTCGAGGACGCGCGCGCCACGATGGACGTCTTCCTCTCCGTGCGCGAGGAGTACGAGGCCGGCCTCAAGGCCGGCGACGACGTCGTCGCGGGCGTGCCCGGGTGCGTACTCAGCTTCGCACTTTGAATGGTGAGCTGACAGCAGCTCCCTCGCGCGCTGGTACTACTAGGCCCACCCCATCAAGCCCTGTGCATTCATCAAAGCATCACATGTATCTGTACATAGCATTACGTTCCGTTACTTCGCCTGCTGCGCTTGCGCGCCGCTACTGCCCCTGCTTCATTCTCTCGCCCTCGGCCACCATCTTGTCGTCGTGCTTGAGCTTGCCACTCAGCACCTTGATCTCGCCCTTGAGCTTGCTCATGAACCCGACCTTGCGTCCGCTCCCCGCGCTGCTCTTGCTGTTCGTGCGGCTGTGTCCTGTGCCCGTGGTTCTGCTGGGCCCGCTCGAGCTCTCGGCCGGCACAGAGGGGAGGGGCTTGCGCTCGGCGCTGCGCGTCTCGGCCCCGTTGGACTTGAGTTCGGACGTCTTGGTGCTGAGCGCGCCCGCCTTGGAGACTGCGACGCCTCCGACGCCAGCTGTGGCTGCCCCAGCCGTCGCTGCAGGTGCTGCGGAGGATCGCTCCGCGGTCGTGGCCGGTGCTGCCACCGCGGGCTCGGACGAGATAGGCTCGGGCGCCTCGGTCGTGGAGACCGGCTGCGCCTCCCCGCCGACCACGGGCTCCTTGGTGTCCGTCGGCGCCTCCTTCACGTCCGCATGCGAGTTGGTGCTCGCCGCTGCCGCCTCGTGTGCTGGCGGGTCGACAGGGAACGCGCCGGGCGCATGTGGTGTCGTGGCGGTCGCGTTCCCGCTCCCAGCGGTCATGTAGTCTCCCGGTGCGTGCGGCGTGCTCGCGCCCGCGACGGGTGTACTGTCCGCCGGCGTAGTCTCGGTGCCGGTCGCAAAGGACTCGTTGGCGGGCGTCGACGTCGTCGCGGTGTGGAAGTCGCTGTCTCTGCGCGGCGAGGGGGATTGGATCTCACGCGCGGTGTCGATGGGCTGCTCAGAGGCAGGAGCGGTGGGCTGGGGCGCGGCGAGTTGCGATGCGCGCAGGTCCTCGGCCGTGTCGGCATCGGCGCGCTCCTCCGGCGTGTCACGGGCCGCTCCTCCGGCCGCGACCAGCCCTGCGCCCGCGGCACCTCCAAGAGCTGCCGCGCCAAGCCCGAGTCCGGCGCCGGGTGGGCCCCGCTCCCGCTCATCGCGCTCCGCCTCGTCCAGCACGTCCTCGGCCGTCCGGCTCGCGGACAGCGGCGACTTGCCGGGCGGGGATGGCGGCGCGCCCTCGTTCCCGCCCCGGATGGCGGTTATGCTCGCGGTCGACTCGGCCGCCTCGTTCCCCCGCCGCGTGTCGCCGGCCAAGGACGTGTCGGAGGGCGTGACGCTCTCGCTCGTCATGAACGTGTCGCCCGTCTTGGGCGCCGGCTCGCATTCGAGGTTGGACGTACGCACCGCGCCGGGCACGCCCGTCCGCCCGTCCTTGATCGCCACCATGGAGGCGGCGGACATGCTGCGCTCCTCGGGCATGCGCTTCCCGCTCAGAAGCGCCATGGCGGCCGCGCCCGCGCCAGCTCCCGCGACCCCCGCGCCCGCCATTCCTGGGGAGACGCCCGAGTGGTGCTCGGCCGTCTCGGTGCCCTCGGGGAAGGCGTGCTGTTCCGTCGATGGGTTGAGGCCCACAACGTGCCCGCCCTTCCCGAGCACGGGTGAGGCGGTGCGCTCCTCCTGAGCGCTCTCGCGAATGTAGTCGAGCCCTTGGTCGGTGGGCGGCGCGGCCCCTGCCTCGTTCACGCGCGGTACGGCGTCTACGCAGGCGTCATAGTCGTCGGGCACGGAGGCGGGCGACGCGGCCAGGTCGCGGCGCGGAGGGGAGAGGACCGGGGAGCGAGGCGCCTCTTCGTTGTTCAGCTCCGGGAGGCAGTCCTGGTCCAGGTCGTCGGGGACGGCGGAGACGGCGGACATGGCGCGGGGTCTGGACGGGGTCGTGGCCCGCCCGGTGTCCGACAAGGCTCCCACTCCGACTGCGGCACCTGCAGCGCCTGCAGCGGCGCCCGCAGCAGTACCCACTGCGATTCCGGCACCACTTGTGTGGGCTGTGTTAGGTGCATCCTCGCGAGTGTCGCGGGCAGTGCTTGAGGCAAGGGCGTTGTGGGCAATGCCACTTGGCTGGGCCTTGCTGGAAGCAGCATCGCGAGCTTCGCTGCCAGCGTTTGTCGCCAGAGTGTCGTGGACAACAGGTGAAGCTGGACTCACGGCGGACGCCTCGGCGTCCAGGTTCTGCTGTGGTGCGGTGCTCAGGTTCTGTGTGTCGTCTACTGCGCGCTGGCCGGTGACCGGGGTATGCTCCTCAGCCACATGTGTGTCAGACACAGTCTGTGACGCTGGGACATCACGCGGCACGGCTTCGCGGTCCTCGTGCTTCCCAGACAGTGCCGCCGCCGCAGCGCCAACCGCACCCGCAGCTCCAACAGCGCCCGCGGCGCCATAGATGTTGGGGTCATAGCTGCCCCTGTGAGTGCCCGTGTCGACTCCGCTCGGGGCGCCGAAGCCACCGGGGGCGCTCGCCTGCTGGGCGTCGGGGGTAGTACCGCGTGCAATTGAGGCGTGGTCGAGTGACGTCGGGTCGTCGGGGGCCTGGCCGAACGTGCGGCGCTGGGAGCGGTCGGCGAGCTCGTCTGGCACGGAGAGATCGTTGTCGAGGTCGCGCGTGTCGGTGACGGGCGATGAGAGCTGCTGTGCGGTGTAGCCTGCCGTCGACGGGTCAGTGGGCTCGGCGGGCTGGCCGGGGAATCCCACACCGGCTTGAGAGGGGATGCTGGAGTCCTGCGGGGATTGCTGCGCACCCGCGAGGGGCTGAGAAGCGAGCGCGTCCTGCGACCCAGACAGCTCGCGATGCGCAGCTTGCTCGTGCTGCGCCAAAGGCTGGTTTGAGACATCGGCCGCGAGGGGCTGGCTGCGCTTGTCGGGCGAGGCCGTGATGGAAACGACGTGGTGCTCGGTCTCAGCCGGGAGCCCGCCGTCCAGCCCGCCGTCGATGAAGAACACGGGCACGCCATCGAGGTCGGCGGTGGTCACGTCCTTGACGGGGTTGCTGACCTGGCGCTTGGCCTGTGGCTTCTCGCCGGGGACAGCGAGGCCGCCCGAAGCCGTAGCCTGAGTGCTTGGCGCTGGCGTTTCGCCAAGCATTGCAGTGCCGGGTGGCGGGGCGTCCTCGTCGATGCCAGCAGCGCGGGCGCCGTTCGACGCCTCCGCCGGGACTCGCGGCTTGTGTGGCGTCACAGGCTGGGAGGAGGGGAGGGGTGTGCTCGCCGCGAGGCCGATGTCGTCGAACGCGCGGCCCATGTCGTCGCTGAAGCTCGTGCGCGGCTCCTCCTCTGGCGGGCGGAGGCCGCTCCCGAGCGAGCTTGGGCCGAGGGAGGAGGAGAGCGGGCTCTTGCCCGGAATCTGGGCCTGCCGCGCCGCCTCGGCGGCCCGCTTCTGCGCGAGGTCGTCGCGCGTGTTCCCCGGCGTGAAGGGGCGGTTCTTGGAGGACGGGGAGGAGCCGAAGCGCGGCACCTTGGGGGACCCGCCGGAGAAGAAGGTGGATGTGGAGGGTTGTCTTGGGCTCATGGTGGATGGATGAACGGCAAGAGATGGAGGATGGTCGTCTGGTCGCTATGGCTGTCCCCACTTGGTCGGCCACCCGGCCATCTTCACGACTGGTGGTGCCTCGTTTCCCCACGCTCCCACCCCGCCCACTTGCTCATCTCGACCCCGGTCCACCCCGCCCGACAGGAGCAACATGAGCACATGACGTCAACCTCTGAATCCCATGAAACCGACCCGCCACAGCCGATCGAGCCGATCACAACCAGCTAATCAGTCGCGAACAATGCCACGCCAATCCCCACGCGATCGTCGCGTGCACACCATCCATACTCTCCCACGGCTGCTCAAGTTCTCGTTCCCCCAACACCAGCAAACTTTGATCCTTCCGATTGATATTGGGACCTGGGAGGAAGGAGGTACGATATTTGATCGAGCCTGACACGTCAGCATTCAGAGTGCATGCCGCACGCCCTGCAGATTATCCTGCAAGTCGAGAGCGCTCAACGGCAATCTTGAAACACGTCCTGGTCGTCGTCGAGGCGCGTTACTCATCAACAGTCACTGGGCTGTGACCTGTCAGCGGTCCGTGGGGCAGGCGTCGGATCATCATGCTCGGCGCCGCGTCGCTGCAAAACTACATTAACCCCAGCCGCAGCGCCACACAATGCAGACGCCATCCCGGGGGAGACCGGCACATTTGTGCTTCCGCCTGCAGACCGCATGGTCCGGCGCTCACCTCTGAGCGCGCCTTCAGTACTCTGCCAGGGTCAACGCGTCCATTCTGTCCAGAGGGCGTGTCTTGTCTCAGTAGTGGCGGGCCTCGACCTCTGTCCAAGACTCGTGTGCTGTTCTGTTAAAGGGTGCGGGGGAGAGGAGCACGTAAGCCCCCGTGCCTGGTTCATTGACAAGGGCGCCGCTGCCCGGAACAGGCGCCGCGCAGAGTGTGCCAGAACCGGTTCAAGGCCCCCGGCGCCCCCAGGGTCCAGCGAAGGGAGTACGAACAGGGCTCAGAGAACGGTTGAATGCCGGCCTGGCGGCCATCGTCGAAGGAGCACCCCGGGCAATTTGCAGACGACGTGGCTGGCCAGGCGTGGCGTTGGCGTGGCGCGGTGGCGCAAGGGCCAGTGGCGAGTCAGGTTCCCATGCGTTGCTTGGCTTTCGTCAACGCTGCAGGAAAGAATGGGCACATCGGGGACGTGGGGCGGGGCTGCTGCGCATGATAAAGTGGGCGTCGGAGATAGCTTGTCGGTGCGAGGTTAGGTCGGACGAGTGGACAGGAGCGTTCAAGCGCCACCGACGCTGGGCAGGAAACAAACAGGCTGGCGACACGGTCGAGGGTGACCGGGTTTGGGAAGAGTCAGCAAGGTATTCCAGGGAAGCTTCCGTCTTCCATGGTTCCCTCCCACGTCTTCCCTCTGCAGCCTCCGCTGCTCCGGACAATCCCATCCCAACCCAACAACCGGGCCCTTCTTGCATCATGGCCCCTGGACTTGGTGACGACGTGAAGACGAGGAGCAGAGGTCGGGAAACTGACAAATTGACCGGACTCTCCGGCCTGCGGCCTGTCGCCTTGTCTGGGTTCTGTTTGACTGAGTCAGAGTCTGGGGTCTGATGCCCAGAAACCCGCCCTCGTGCCCTCCTGATCCCTCGATGCCACCTCACCCTACCCCACTTTAGGTACTCCAGGTGCTCTTTCCCCACCTGTGCTGCCCAGCTGCCCAACTGCGCCCAGTAGAACGAGTCAGGCATCTCACGCCCCCTCCCCTCCTCCCTCGCCGCCCTTCACTCTCAATATTCAGCACAGCATCCATACCTCCTCTCAATCTACACATCTACACGTCGACCTACACTGTTGTTTTTCTCGTCTACCACTACTCTCGAGTTGATCGACAAGACACCCGATTGCAGAAGAGATCGACCGGTGTTCTCTCTCGCCCGCCCCCCGATTGTTTTCGAAGTCCATTAGCGGTACCAAAATTGGATCGGCGTCCCTCCGTCTTGAATTGAGGTCTCTTGCGACTCTGCACAGCTCTCTCTCGCTCGCTCGCTCGCTCTCACTGTCCATCTTCCACTCTCCATCACTCGATCCATACACGGCATCCATCACCCATCTTCTCTGAAACGACTCTCCCTACTCCCTAATCCATCCCCAAGCGGCCTCTCTGGCCTGCATCGCCCTCGTACCTTGTACGTCGGCCTCCCTCCCCTCGCCCGCGCGCGTTCCGACAAGCACACCCGTCGCCACTATGGAACCACCAAAGGGCAAGTTCAACCCCTCGTCCATCTCCTCCATGCTCCTCCCCCACGAGCGAGTGGGAGCGATGATGGCTTCACCCGCGCCAAGCAAGTCGGCGCCGCCAGCCGGCTCGAACGCCATGTTCCGGCCACCACAGCAGCCGCAGCAGCAGCGCCTGCATCCCCAGCAGATGCCCCAACCCCTCCCAGCGATCCAGACCCGTGAGTCAACAGCCACACCTTCGCGCAGATCCCAGATCTCGCTTGGCTCGGCCCCTCGTCGCAGTACCCGATTCTGACGCTGTTCTCCGACATTCGCTCGTTCCCACCCCGCTTGACCACTCCGCAACTCGTGTGTCCGCATCCAGACTACGTGCCTGTTCCACCAGGACAAGCCGCACCCCTCTCCCCTCCGGCCTCGCTCATGTCAACACCGCCCTCCGCCTGGGAAGCGTCGTCGGCATGGAGCGGAATGGAGAACGTCATGGAGGGATCCCCGTCGTCGATGCAGCAGTGGCAGGGCCGCTTTGGGTCACGACCGCCTGTGGCTTATCCCCTCGCGCAACAGGCGCACCCTAGCAGCGGGCGCGTCACCCTCGCTGACTGGGAGGTCGTCGAGACGCTCGGCACCGGCACGTTCGGGCGGGTCCTGCTCGTGCGCCAGAGACCATCTTACCGGCCAACTTCCTACCACCCCATCTTTCCCAATCTGTACCAGCCCGCCGACCCACAGGCGCCATCGCCCGTCACGACACAGCATGCCGACGGGCAGCTGCCGCACTTTGCCATGAAGGTGCTGCGCAAGTCGGAGATTGTTCGCCTCAAGCAGGTCGAGCACATGAACTCTGAACGACGCATCCTCGAGAAGGTGCGGCACCCATTCATCGTCGAGCTGCACGCGACGTACCAGGACAACCTCAACGTCTACATGCTCCTCACGTATGTCCCCGGTGGCGAGCTCTTCTCGCACCTGCGACGCGCGGGGCGCTTTTCCCCAGACGTCACGCGCTTCTACCTCGCGTCGATCGTTCTTGCGATCGACTACCTCCACTCGAAGAACATCATCTACCGCGACCTCAAGCCCGAGAACCTGCTACTTGACCGCAGCGGTTATCTGCGCATCGCAGACTTTGGCTTCGCCAAGGTCGTCGAGGACCGTACCTTCACACTGTGCGGCACGCCCGAGTACCTCGCACCCGAGATTGTGCTGTCGCAGGGGCACGGCAAGGCCGTCGACTGGTGGGCGCTTGGCATCCTCGCCTTCGAGATGCTCGCCGGCTACCCTCCCTTCTTTGACGACCACCCCCTGGGGATCTACGAGAAGATCCTGCGCAACGAGGTGTCCTTCCCCTCGCACATTGACCCGTACGCGAAGGACCTCATTCGCGGCCTCCTCACCGCCGACCGCACGAAGCGCCTCGGCAATCTGCGCGGCGGGGCGCGCGACGTCATGAACCACCCCTGGTTCCAGGGGGTGGACTGGGGATCGCTCGAGCGCAAGGAGATCGGTGCGCCCATCGTGCCAAGAGTGGGCAGCATGAGTGAGCATCCCCCATCCATCGGAGCTGACGATCAGGCGACTCGCAAAACTTCCAACGATACCCGCCTCCCCGTCCCACCGAGCTGCCGGGCATCTTCGGTGCGCCCTACGACGAGAGCGAGGACCCATACGCCTCCATGTTCCGCGAGTTCAGCTACCCGCGGCGGAGCGACGACGCCATGGACGAGGCGTAGACCTGTTAGACCTAGACTCCGATTCCTGTCACACTACACTGCCACCACTATCACTAGTATGCATTGGGCCCTCATGTTAATCCACCCCTTCCCACTAGCAATAGAGTTAGGTGGGGCGCGATCGTGATCGCTCGGGTGATCGCTCGGGGAGCAACGAGCGAATGCGGTGCTGCAGCTGGGCGGCCTGCCACCTGGCCGTCCGGCACGGCGGTGCCTGTCACGTTTTCCAACCTTGTTCCAGTTCCGCACTGCTGCAGACTTCGGCCTCTTCGGCCCCTTCGGACTGCCATTCGTCCGTGTCTCGAGAGTATGGAAGCTCAAGCGCCCGATCGGGACGGGAGCCTAAGCTCAGCACTCCTGCGCACGGCGCCGCAGGTTCCGCACAAACGCTGAGACCGGAACAGCGAGATCGGAAAACCATCTCCGCCAGTCTTTGTCCTCGATCCTCGGATCTCGGGGCTGGGGCGTGGCGGAGCCAAGGCGACGGAGATCGCTGGCCTTGGCGTGTGCATGAACAGCCTGAAGCGGCAGGCGGGAGCTACAGCCCAGGCCTGGCGATCATGTCAAGTCTCCCGATCCCGCCCTGGGTGGCAAATTGGGCCGATTACCTGCCGCGGCTCGCCCCAACACAACGTTGCGGGAGTCGCTTGGGAGTGGGGGCTGATTTCGCCTGGATCAAAATCTTGCAGGCCAGTTCAGCTCCAATCTTCCAGCCCGCTCCTCCAACATGCCGCCGTGCCTGCGCAGCCAGACTGGGTCGGGTACGCCTGCAGGCTGTGCTTGTACTCAGAGCGCACCCGACGCGGGCGCCGTGGTGGGCGTTGAGAGGCGAGTGTTGATGTCGAGAAGATTTCTGGGCCAGGGACGGCATGTGATGACGCCAGAACAACAGCATGAGAACACTGCCTGGCGCTGTTAAAGCGCACCGTGTCGTCTCTCGTTATCTCCTCCGCACTGAGCTGATTCCGAACGACGGCGCGTGTACCGGCGTTTGACTGCCCACCAGCGACGATGGGACGATGTCGGCAACCAGCCACCACCCGCGTTTCATGTTCGGTTCGGCGTCTACGTCATGCTCCATGCCTTCCACCTAGGTCGCTCCATCCTCGACTCCTCATCTTGCATCCTCAACACCACTGACAACTAATGCAGATCCCCCTCGGCCTCCATCCCCCCGCGCTCTCGGGCGGGCCCCTCGCCCTCCCGGGCTTCCTCACGGTGCTCTGCATCCCGGCCTGCTACATCGCCAACCACCTCACAGGCAACGTCTCCTCCGTCGACAGGATCTACACGACCTGGCCCGTCCTCTGCTCCCTCCTCGTGGGCAGCTGGGCGCGCGGGCCGTACATTGCGAGTCTGCCGCGCGTGGTCCTCGCCATCTTGATTCAGGTAGGCTACAACATAAACCGGGCTGACGCAGTTCGTCTGGAGCGCCCGCCTCACGTACCACTCGGCGCGGCGCGGCTTCTACAACCCCTGGATGGAGGACTACCGGTACCCGATCGTGCGCCGGCTCGTGCCCAAGTGGTTCTTCGAGGTCGTGGTGCACATCCTCGCCGTGGTCGTCGCCCAGCCGCTCCTCCTCCTGACCCTCTCTTTCCCACTGGCGTCCACGCTCCTCCCCGCCACCCAGCTCAGCAAGGGCCCCTTCCCCGCGTGGCACGTCTCCCTCGCCTTCTTCCGCCCCCTCTGGGACACGGCCCGCGCGCACGCCGTCCCCCTCGACACGCCGGTCCTGCACGCCGGCGACGCGCTGTGCGCGCTCGCCGCCCTCGCCGCCGTGTGGACGCAGAAGAAGACCGACGACGCAATGTACGCGTACCAGGAGGCCAAGCACGCGGCGATGGACAAGCGCCGCCCCGAGCGCCCCGCGGAGACGGGCGTGCCGCTCCCCGTCGACGTGCCCGCCGAGTTCTACCCCGGCTTCCCGACTGGGGGCATCCACGCCGTCGTGCGCCACGCCAACTTTACGAGCGAGCAGAGCTTCTGGCTCGCGCAGGGCCTGCTCGGCCTCGGGGCCGGCCCCGTCGCCCCCCGCGCCGGCGGGTGCCTCCTCCCCCCGTTCCTGCTCAGCTGCCTCTTCCTGGGCTCGACGACGCTCACGGAGTGGATCACAAGCCACCGCGTCAGTCGGCTGATCGGCTCTTCGCTGACGTCAGTACCCCGCTTACAGCGCGTACAAGCAGCTCGTGGGGCAGTTTACCCCGATGGAGACGGCCATCAAGTACCTCTGGACGACGTTGCGCGGGACGAGGGCGGAGTTGCAGGCGCAGCTGCAGGCGCCGGTGAGGGACGACTAGACTCTCTTCCCTGCGCTCCAACCACCTGTTGAACTGCACCCAGAAGCCGCCCTAGAACAGAACCTAGACCCAATGCATGCTACATGTCCTTCGGCGCCGGGCTCTGCCAGCTCACATTATGCACACCGCGCTCCTTGAACCCCCGGATCAAGAACGCCTCGGCATCGAGCACCTTCTGCTCCGCCTCGCCGCGCTGCGCCCGCCCAAACGCCTGGAGCGTCGCGTGCAGCTGCTGCAGGTCCGTACACCCAATGACGCAGGGCACGGCCGCGCCGTTCCCCTGCACGAGCGGGCGGTACCCGAAGTTGCACGCGACTTCCTCGATGCTCGTCCCGCGCTCCCGGGCGTCGGCGACAGCCCGCCGCGTGGCCCCATACACGGCCGGGATGAACTTGGCGGGGTGCCACTCCGGCCCGCCGCCCGCCGTCAGGATGCCCATGGCGAGCGGCGCGGCGTTGACGACCTGCCGCACGCCCGCGGCCTCGAACGCCCCCAGGAACGCGGGGAGGGTCGAGCACTGCAGCGTGTGGTGCGCGTAGCTCTGCACCACGTCCACCGGGTGCCCCGCGGCCTGCGCGAGGCGCGCGAGCCGCAGCAGCGTCGGGAGCGGGTAGCCGGCAATCCCGATCCGTCGGACCTTGCCCGCGGCCTGGAGGGCGCGCAGCGCTCCGAGCGCCGCGAGCACGGCCGCGTCCCCCGCGCCCAGGGCCGGGGAGTCGAGGTGGTACGCGGCCGGGTTGCTCAGCGCATCGAGGTGCGTGCCCTGCGGCGGCGGGGCGTCCGCGACGAACTCGACGTCGTGCAGGTCTGCGTCAGCTCAAGGATAGGGCGGCGACGCACAGACCACGTCCAGGTACTCGGTCTGCAGGCGGCGCAGGCTGCGCTCGACACTCGCGCGGATCGTCGCGGGCGCGTAGTCGTGGTCCTGCACGCGCGGGCCGTACTTGCCCGCCTTGGTGATAATCGCGTACGAGGAGCGCGGGAACTCGTCGCGCAGGGCAGCGAGCGCGTGCCCCAGGATGATCTCGGACGGGTGGTAGTGCGGGGCTGGGGTCAGCGCGGGTCCAAGCAAGGAGAGAGGGCGGCAGATGGAATGGGGCTTCGTGGGGAATGGGGGCGTAAGGAATGCGGTACACACCCGTGTCGAAGGCGCTCATGCCCGCCCGCAGCGCCGCGCGCACGATGCGCACGGGCATGCTGGTGCGC
Organism: Cutaneotrichosporon sp. PK4640; assembly: GCA_023630115.1. Taxonomy (NCBI): domain Eukaryota; kingdom Fungi; phylum Basidiomycota; class Tremellomycetes; order Trichosporonales; family Trichosporonaceae; genus Cutaneotrichosporon; species Cutaneotrichosporon sp. PK4640. The sequence goes on along the minus strand of JAMALN010000086.1, from coordinate 48,327 downwards.
ACGGCGTCCTTGTCCGCGTAGACGCCGTATCCGAAGGGCGCGCAGCCGAGGACCAGGCGCGGGAGGGGGACGTCCGGGAGGGCGGGGTTGGGGAGCGGCGCGGGGAGGACCTCGGCGGCGGGGACGGCGTCCGCCGCCTCTTCGGGCGGGAGGGTGAAGGGGGGGATGACCTCCTCGGGCTGGGAGGGGTGGTTCATGGCGACAGAGTGGAGTCAAAGCAACGAACTCGAGGTGGGACGGCTATGCGGACCGGGCCGGTGGGCCGGGCGAATGATTTTCGGGCACGCCAATATGCATGATGGGAGTGTACAAATGAACTAGTCGTCGAGCTCGAGCTCGTCGCCGTCCTCGACGTCCATCGCCTCGGCCGCCGCGTCCGCCGCCTCCAGGCTGTCCGTGTGCGCACTCCACACGTCGTCCCCCACGTAAACGATACCGAAGCGCGGCAGCCTTTGCACGGTTGGGCCGCCCACCTCGGTGATGACGCCTGCGGCGTACAGCGCCTCCTCGAACGCTGGAGACGTCCACTCCTCCCGGTGCGCCAGCACGCTGTGGATCTTGCCGTGTGTCGTCTTCGTGCGACATGCGCTCTTCACCACCTGCAACGCCGCCTCCACCATTCCAGCGGCAACGAACCCGCTGATGGCGACCTCGAGCTCGCCCTCGTGCGTCATGCCGCGGCTCTGGGCGTCCAGCTGGCTCCAGTAGTATTCGGCCAGTGCCGGGAAGGGATCGTCGCGCCAGAGCGAGTCGATGACGACCGTGCGCAGCAATATTAGGTCGTGGGTGGCAGAGTAGAGCGTGGCGGGAAAGCAGGCTAGGGTGCGTCGAACGAGGTCGGCGCGCTCGCCCTCCGTGGCGTCAGACGTGCAGACGGCCTTGACAACCAAGTGCCAGATGGAAGCAACCGCTGCCCCGGAGAAATGCCTGTTGGTGGGCACATACTCTTCCAGAATATGCACTGATGCCTCGAGGTAGGGGAGAGGAGTGTCGGAGCGCGCGCCCCGTGGCTGCGTGAGCCGGCGCATGAGCTTGTAGTAGTACGACGGCGAATGCCAGTCTTTGGTGACGAGCGCGGCGCAGGCCGATTCTACCGAGTTGTCTCCGTCAAGCAGGAACCTCAGCAGCATGCCTTTCGCCGTCGCGCCCAGTAGCGACGGGTCGGAGCATCGCAGGGCTGCCTTGACCAGCTTACGCCTCTGCGAGTACGGGAATTTGGCGAAGCACGCGTACTTGATCAAGTCGCGGGCCGCGCGGGGCGCGACGCGGCTATAGTCTCTGCCAGGATGGCCGCGTTCGATCCTCGTCATCCCCTCCAGAAGGCTCAGTGCTTGATCACACTTGCCCGTCTGCAGGTGGAAATGGACGAGGTGTGGTACTACTGCAGCGTCGGCATGGGGGTGCCCCGCCTGCCGCAGACGTGCGTGCAAAGCCGTAGCGGTCGCAAGGAAGCCGGAATGCTGGCGCGTCATTAAAAGCGAGCGGAGCCAAGTGTACACCGCGGAGGGGGAGCGCGCAGCACCCATGCCCAGCATGCGCTCCCACAGAACGTCCAAGTAGCTTTTGATCCTGAGGGCGAGATCGGGCATCTTGCTCGCCGTATACGCGAGGCTAAGAGCGGCGCCCTGGAGGATTACGAGGGGCACAGTGCCGTAGCGCGCTGGAATGTCCTCCTCGACGATGCGGATGACGACTTCCGGGCGCCTCACCCGCCCGTACGCTGCAATGAAGCTATCTGAAGTTAGTTAGGACGGAGGGCATAGCACTCACCCCAAACTGTCAACGGGAGATCCACCTGATTATTGCGAAGCGACTCGACGGTAGGGATAAGAACGCGGTTGGGGCCGATCGACGCCTTCAAGACCTGGTCATACAGCCGGTCAAGTTTGGTCGTGTCAAAATGCCCGATTACGCTAAGGTGGTGCACGTGCAATTTAAGGGCGTCCGCGTGTGATGCAAGGAACACGAGTGCCATCTTCTCGCAGTTCTCGCGGAAGCGCGGGGCGAGCGCCGCGCCCCTGGGGTGCCCATCGAGAACGCGCCGCTGGAGTTCGAAAATGTCGATCTGGCGGTCGAAGCGCCGCATCACGCCTTCGGCTTGGAGCCCGGTGAACATCGAGGTGGTGGACATGTTAAACTGGTCTAGGATGGTGAGGGCGGCGACATAGGTCGTGAGGAGCGGTAGCATCCCGTCAGACTTGAGGCGGGCCGCGACGCGGTCCGACCTCTCCCGCGAGCTCGCCAGCGAGGGGTCGATGTTGTTGACCACGATCCCGCGCGCCTTGAACCCCTGGAACAAGAGCTTGGCGATCTCCGCGAGGTCGAACCGCAGGAGCTCGAACTGCACTTCCAGCAGGGTCTGCCAGTGGTGGCGCGCGGCCGCCTCAACGGCAAAGTGGCACACGGCCTGGACGAGGGCGAGGTTGTTGTCGACGAGTGTGGGCAGCTGGGCATGGAGCTTGCCGCAGTACCCTTGCTCCTCGCCGCCGCTCAGACGGGCTGAGAGCGCACGGTTGAGCGCATCCCAGTGTGCGTCGGGTATGGCGGCGTAGGCTTTGGTATCCATCAGGCTGAGCCAGACGCGCCCGAAAGCTGCCAGATCGAGCGCGTCCAGGGCGTGATGCAGGTCGTCGACGGCTTGCGCGACCACGGCCTCGAGTTGCGCGGCACTCTCCGGCGATGGCTCGGGCGTGTCGCGGTGTGCGGCGAGGACCTTCACCGTCTGCTTCCCTGCATCTTGGAGGTACTGCTCGACCTGTTGGAGGCGCTCAGCCTCGGCCGCGGCGGCGTTCTTGGCCCGGGCGATGTCCTGCGGTCAGCACTGCTAATGGAGCCATGGTAGGCCAGTAGAGGGAGGTCGGGGAAGGAGGGAGGGGGGCGGAGAACAAGGCGGTGGTATAAGACCGGGGTAAATGACGGGACGGAGAGACGGAGGAGGTAGAGGAAGGCGGAGGAGAGGACGGCGGAGGAGAGGAATGCGGAGGTAGAGGAAGAGAAGCCCGACGAACTCACATGCTCGTTCATCTCGCGCCACGGCGCCGCACCCCGCGCCGCCCTCCGGCGCGCCCGCACAACCTCGCGCGACACGGCACCGCGCGGCGCGAGGGGCTCCGGCCTGCGCCCCTTGGTGTCGGGGGCCGTCGACTGCGATCGCGCGAGGGAGGCGCGGAAGAGGGCGGTCGCGGGGCCGGGTCCGGGGATTCCCACGGCGCGGGAACGCGCTGTGAGAGCCCGCAGCATGAGCCTTGAATGATGGTGAATGGGTGGCAAAAGTGGGGCATGCGACCAACTTTCTTTGATCGACAGGGCGGGCGGGACCAAATTGATCCGAGACGCGACTGCTTTCAGGTGCTCGACTTGAGCTGACAGAGGACGCACGGGCCAGAAGGCTGCTGTATCGCCCTGCTGAGCTCTCGCACCAGGTGGGATCGATTGGGATGGCACCGCCTCGTGACTGCCTTGGGGACAGCACTGTGGGAGGAGATGCGGATACATGGTGTACAATGCTAATCCACTTCCAACTCGCCCTCATCGCCCATCTCGACCACGTCATCCACCTCCGCCCCGTCCTCAACGCTCTGGACAACCTCACCCGGCCACACCTGAGAAAAATCCGCCGCCAGGTCGCCGCTGGAGCCGAAGTGGGGGAATGTGGCCACAAGCTCCCCCTCCCGACCAGTGAGTCCCGCGACATGCAGCGCGTGCTCGAACTCGTGGGTCGTCCAGGCCGCCCGCGCTGCGAGAACAGAGCGAAGCGCTGAATGCGACGTCACGTTCCAGCCCGCCCTAATCACCACCTCGATCGCGAGGTCGGTCATACCGGCCGCCATGAAACCGCGGATGGCGGCGTCAAACTCGCCGCGAATGCTCATGCCCTGGTCGGCATCGTAGAGGGTGCTCCACGCGTGCGCTGCCAGCTCGGGGAAGGGGTCTGGGCGTGCGAGGCAGTGCACCACAATGCTGCGTAGCACCGGGAAGAGGTGGTGGTGCTCCGTCTCGCTCGTGTCGGGGAAACAGGCCAAGGCGCGCTGGACGAGCGCGGAACGCTCACTCTCAGCAAGGTCCGACTTGCAGATCGACTGGATGACCCAGGACCATATCTGGGTGTACCCCACTGCCGAGATGTGCGTGTGTGTCGGAATGTACTCCTCCAGGATATGGACTGCCGCCCTCAGCCTCGCGCCTGTCAACTGCGGGACATTGAGTGCGACAAGGGGGGTTACGAGGCCCACATAGTAGCGCAAGTCCTGCTCCTTCTCGACGAGGGTTGCGCACGCGGACTCAATCGAATGGTCACCTTCGAGCAGGAAGCGCAGGATGTAAGAAGTGGTGCGGCTGTGGTTGAAGAGTACCGGGTCGACACGGGGCAGTATCTCGGCGAACAATTTGCGGCGACTGGCGTATGGCATTGGGAATCGACCAACGCCCACTTCGTAAACCAGGCGACGCACGGCGTCGACAGCCAAGCTACTGTACTCGATCCTCGTGAGCCCCTGCAAGGAGAGGAGGGCGCTTTGAAACTGCCCTGTTCGCAGGTAAAACCTGACGATCTGCGGCACCACTGCGGTCTCGGCCTCCGCGTCACCAGCGGCAACAAGCCCCTCGTACAGACTCGACGCCGTCGCGAGGAATTCGTCGTTCTGGCGCATTTCGTTCATGGCCGCGAGTCGGTTGTACACCAATTGGGGTGATCGCCCGGCGCCCATCGCCAACATGCGCTTCCAGAGTGCATTGGTGTAGAGGACCTGATTCGAAGCGTTGCCTGCGGCCTTGGGGGCGAGGCGAGCGAGATAGGTGGCGCAAATGTCGAGAAGATGGAGGGGAACCGGGTCGTAACGTGCCGGCATATCCTTCTCAACCATGCGGATGATCATGTCTCGGCGCCCGAGGCGAGAGTATGCAGAAGCGAAGGCCTCTGATGGTTAGATGTACTGGACAGCGACTCACTCCAAATATCGTACGGTAGAGTGACCACGTCCTGGGAGAAATCGTTCGTCTCAACTGGGACGAGGATGCGCTTGGGTCCGATCGACGCCTCCATGATGCCGTTGTATAGCTTGTCGACCTGCGTGGCGCCACCTGTGGAGGTGGAAAAGCTGTAGAGTCGACGCGCAAAAGCGCCCAAATGCCGCGTGTGGTAGAAAAGGAGCAGCTTCGCGCAGTTGGCACGGTACCGCTGGTAGATGTGGGACTTCCGGGAGTGATGCCACCCGAGGCGCCTCCCCACCCCCAACAAGTCCAGACGATACAGCTTCTCCCTCCAGATGTCGGGGCCAAGGCTTGGGAGCTGCGCCAAGGCGGCATGGTCAAACTTGTCAAGGACGGTGTTGGCGGCGACATAAGCGAGGAGGAGCGGCCGGAGCCCAGGCGACTTGAAGCGCGAGGAGATGCGCTCGGCGCGATCCAGCGAGCTCTTGAGTGAGGTGTCGATTCCCTCGAGGACGATCCCGCGCGCCGTGTATGCCTCGAACAGTGCTGTCGCTATGGAGGCATGCTGAAAGCGCAAGAGGTCGACAAGGACCTCGAGGAGGGCGGTCCATTGGTGGCGTGCAGCGGCCTCAACGGCAAAGTGGCATACGGCGTGAAAGAGCGGGAGGTTGTCGAATGCGAGGTGGGTGAGGGATCCTGATAGCGGGCCCTGGGTGTGGTTCTCTTCTCCGCGCATCCTCGCCACAAACGAGCTGTTGAGCTCAACCCAGTCCTCATTCTCGATCGCGGGGTACGCCTTCGCCTCCATGACCCTCTGCCACCCGCGCGCAAAGGCTGGCATGTCGAGCGCGTCCAGGGCGTCGAGCATGTCGTCGAGAGTTTCGTTGAGCTCCGCCCGGGTGAGGGAGCCAGGGGTGCTCTGTTCTGGAGGCATGGCCGGTCGCGGGGTATCACGATGGGCAGATAGGATGACGACGAGTTGGTCCTCCGCCTCCTTGAAGACGAGTTTGGCGTGCTCGGCGCGCGCGGCCTTGGACTTCGCGGCTGCCCCAGTCTGGGTATGGTCCTGTTGTCAGATGAGCCGAGGTACGTGACGAGAGAAGGCAAGCAGTGGCGATGTGACTCGGCTGGCACGATCCAGGCCGCCTAGTTGAGTGCAGGTATGGCAAGGCGCAGTGCCGCAACGTGTGTATGGGCTGCAGTGGCAACAACAACCACTAGAGGGTAGCCAGGAGTGGATGGGTGGAGGGCACGAAGCGGGCGGAGGAAGGGAGTGGGAGTGGGTCGGACGTTGGGAGTAGGATCGACTGGGTCTCGGGGCCAAGAGTGGTACTCACCTGCTCGCTCGTCTCGCTCCGTGGCCTCCGCGACGCACTGCCCCGCCTCGGCGTCCGGTGCATCCCGTCCTTCCCATCCTTCCTCCACCCTTCCTTCGCCTTCGTATTCTTCCTTGCCGCGGCGTGCGTGTTGCGAAAGATGGCGGTCGCGGGCCCCGGTCCAGGCCCGAGAGCGGGAATCCCCACGCGCGCGCGCACCGCGCTCGCAGCGAGAACCCGCAACATGGAGATGGATAAATGTGAACGCAGGAGGCCGAGCGCAGACCACCTCCACACCCGACATTTGGGCGGGAGCAAATTGATCCCGCACGCGACTGACTTCTCCCTTGAATCCAGCCACAACAACGCAATCCTCAACCCTCGTCAACTTCATCCCCCATGCCTGCAGACGAGTGCGTCGCCTCCCCCTCCGCTCCCCCTCCCCCCCTCCCTTCCTCCCCCTCTCCCCGCCCACCCATCAACCCCCCCCCACCGCTGACCCCAGATCAAACCCCTTCGTCAGCCGGGCGAGTAAGACGCCCCGCTCCAAGGCCGCGGCCAGCGTCAATGCCCTCCGTGATGGACTGGGGCGGATGAACCTCGATGGGGCGGGCGAGTTTGTCTCGGACGTGCCGAAGCGCCGCGAGCGCGACAAGGGGCGCGATGTGAGTGCCTTCGGTGGCTGGGAGATACGTGGCGGGGGCTGCTTCCCCGCCGGCTGGCGTGTTGATGGAGCAGTCCATCTGTTTGCTCCCCAGGCCTCTACCCCTGCTCTACTTTATGGCCCACCACTGACTCCAGCTCGACCGCTTCGTCCCCTCGCGCAACCCCTCCCTGAGCCTCAGCTCGGCCTCGACCTCCTTCCAGGACCTCGACCTCTCCTCGGACCGCTCCGCGAGCGCCAACGGGCGCATCCTGTCCTTCCGCACCGCCCCTCCCCCAGCCACGCACGCAACATCGCACCTCGACGCCCAGCGGAACTACCTCCTCCACTCGTCCGCAACCACCAACCGCGGCACGGGAGCGTCAACAACGGCCGCGCCCAAGAAGCGCACGCCGCCGTACATGCCCGACCGCGTCCTCGACGCCCCAGGCTTCCTCGACGACTACTACCTCAACCTCGTGGACTGGAGCTCGGCGAACCGCGTCGCAATCGGCCTCGAGACCCTCCCGTACGTCTGGGACGCCGAGACGGGCGAAGTGGTCGGCCTCGAGTCCGACTCGGAGGCCATGGTCTGCTCCGTCTCCTGGTCCCCCGATGGGGCGTACCTCGCGGTCGGGAACGACCAGGGCGCCGTCGAGATCTGGGACGCCGAGGAGGTCAAGAGAGTGCGCGTGATGGGCGGGCACAATGCGCGTGTCGCCTCGCTGTCCTGGTCGGGGCACATTCTCTCCTCGGGATGCCGCGACGGCACAATCTTCCACCACGACGTGCGGATTGCAGAGCACAAGACGGCCGAGCTGCGCGGGCACACGGCCGAGGTGTGTGGCCTCTCCTGGCGCACGGACGGGCAGCTCCTCGCCTCGGGCGGCAACGACAACGTCGTCAACTGCTGGGAGTGAGTTCCGGGAATTGTGCAGAACTGACGGCAGCGCGCGTACCCTCACCAGCGTGATGGGCGAGACGGCGCGCCCCGTGCCCAAGTGGACGAAGCGGAACCACACAGCCGCAGTCAAGGCGCTCGCGTGGTGCCCGTGGCAGCCGAACCTGCTCGCTACGGGCGGCGGCTCGCAGGACCAGCACATCCACTTCTGGAGCACGAGCACGGGCGCGCGCACGTCGTCCCTCAAGACGGGCTCGCAGGTCACCTCGCTCGTGTGGAGCCCGCACGCCAAGGAGATCCTCTCGACGCACGGGTACCCCGACAACAACCTCAGCGTGTGGTCGTACCCTGCCCTGACCAAGATCTACGACGTGCCCGCGCACGACACACGCGTGCTGGCCTCTGCGCTCTCCCCGGACGGGTGCACGGTCGCGACCGGCGCCGGCGACGAGAACCTCAAGTTCTGGAAGATCTGGGAGCCCAGAGCCGTCAAGAAGACCGAGAACTCGGGCGCCCCCGCCTCGAGCCGCATGCGCATCCGCTAACCCCTATTCCTGCTAGCGTCACATGGCGCCTTGTATTCATATAACTTCTTTGTCATGCAGCTATGTCCGCTACTGGTCCCCCATGCATATACACTTTTAACAACCGTCTAATAGTCAACATAGATGCCGTCGGCCTTGCGCTTGACGGTCATGGCGGCGATGATGGCCGAGCCGACGCCCGAGCCGTCCTCGGCCGCGTGCGTGGTAATCTTCTTGCCGGCCTCGCCGAAGATGTCGACGAGCGCCTGCTCGAGACGCTTCGCGAACCCAGGGTACTTGGAGTAGAGCGAGCCGTCGGCGCCGACGCTGCACCCCTTCTCGAGGTATCCCTTCTTGCTAACAATCGCAGCAATGCCGCACGCCGAGAGGCGCGCCGAGCGCGTGCCGATGAGCTTGGCGAGCTCGCGGAAGAACTGGCGCTCCTCGATCGTCGTCTCGACACCGAAGAAGTGGTTGAAGATGCCGATGGACATGAGGAGCTCGTCGGTGGGGTCGCTCTCCATGAGCGAGAGGAAGGCCGTGTCGAACGCGTATGCCTTCTCGAGCTTGTACGTGTTCTGGCCGAGGAAGAGGTCGCCCTGGTCGATGAGCTCGCAGAGGATCAGGCGGAAGATCTCGCCGAGGTACAGGCCCGCAATCATCTTCTCGAACGCCTGCTCGCCGACCTTGTTCGAGCTCTCGTCGATGATGATGTCGTACTTGGTGCGCGCTGGAGTCAGCTAAAACCAGGGGTCAAGCAGCGGACGTACGCAGGTGCTGGTGGTCGAACGAGTCGAAGGCGCCCCACTCGCAGTTGATGGCCATGTTCTGGTCGCCCGGGAGGCCCATCTCGCCGATCTTGGGGATGCAGTCCGCCGTCTCCATGTACGCGGCGTTGCATCCGGTGCCGAAGATGCACGCGATGCGCGTGTTGGGGTCGACGTAGTTGGACGCGATGAGGGTACCCGTCGTGTCGTTGATGAGCGCGGTGAGCTCGGCGCGCACGTTGTACTTCTTGAGCGACTTGGAGAAGAGCTCGGCGACGTCGTGGCCCTCGACGCCGGCGGCGCCGAAGCCCTTGGTCCAGCGGATGAGCTCGCCGTGGTCGATGCGCCTCTGCTCGCACGGGTACGAGAACGTGAAGCCGAGGGGGAGGTGGTCGGCGTTCTCGTCGCGGCCGAGGTTGTCGCAGATGAACGAGTGGAGGCACTCGGCGCAGAAGTCGAAGCTGGTGTCAGAAACGACGATGGAACCGGCTCACAGCTTCTCGCCGTCCTCCTGCTTCTGCTCCTCGGTGAGGCGGTACTTGGTCTGCGTGACCTCAAACTTGCCCTCGCCCTCGAGGGTGACGAGGCAGACGCGGAGATTGGTGCCACCGAGATCGACGGCGAGGAACTCGCCCGTCTCCTTCCCAGTCGGCCATCCGAACACGTAGGTCGGGACTGACGTCAGTAACCGCGGGCACGAGAACCTCACTCATCGGCTGTGCGTCAGCAACATTCACGCCGGGTGACTCACCACAACCTCGCCGTACTTCTCGAGGCCCTTGTCGAGCGTCTCCTCGAACGCGCTGACGATCATGCGCATGCGGGGAGCAGAGACCGTCAGGAGCGCCTCGTACTTGCGGAGGTGGTCCGCCATGGTCTTCTTCTCGGGGTGCGGGTAGTCGTGGAGCTCGTCCTGGGGTGAGCGTCACCCGGTGCACAGACATACCTGGGTACGCGTGTGGTACACGACCTGCGTGCCGCTGGGGGTCGAGAACGTGCCGCTTCCGCGGCGCGAGTTGCTGCGGCTGCGGTTGGGCGTCTTGTCGTCCCCGATTGCTGTCATGCCCATGCCGCCGACGATGCCGCCGATACCGCCGATCGAGTCGCCGGCGCCAAAGCTGCTCTTGCGGCTCGAGGCGTTCGACGGGCGACGGTTCGAGCCCGCCGAGGAGGTGCGCTCCATGGTCATGCCCAGGGGCTCGGTCGTGCGCTTGACGGACGCCTTGCGCGCGAGGCCGCCGCCGATGTTGGTCCCGTCCTCGAGGGGGGCGGACATGTCGTCGTCAGAGTCGAAGGTGTCGGTGTAGACTACCATGTTAGCGCGACGAGGTGGGGGAGGGGAGATGGAGATGGGGGACATGGCGGAGAGTTTGGAGAGAGCTCTCAATGGGGTGCGAGATGTCGAGAAGACAATTGTCTGGCTGGAGGGCGAGTGGCGATGACTGGATGTGTGGGAACACGCATTCATGCACGCGTCACACAGCCACGTCGGCGAGCTCGCGATCACGTTGCAGCTCCAATCTGCAGCTCCCCGCCGGGACCTTACGGCCTGCGGCCTGCAGATAGCGTCGCGCGTCGCGAGGCGAGAGGAAGCGGAGGGTTTGGGAGATCGAGCTGCGAGGCGGAACGTGGAGCGGATCGGAGCCGGGATCGGCTGACCGCGACTTGTCTATGACTTACGTTTGTGTTAGGTTGTGTTAGTGTGGGACTGGGGGCGTGCGATCGTGGGAAGTGGTGTTGGCGAGGAGGAGAGGAGGATGATGGAGAAAAGTGTAAGCGATAGCAAGAGAACACGTTGATGTTGTTGGTTGCGTGCCTCATCCCCCGCCCCCCGCGGTACACCACCTTCCCTCAGTCGTCCTCACCCCACACACAGGTCCTTTGCCGCAAACTGCCGCACCTTGTCCCTGACATGTGTCGTCCTTTCCAAATTCCAACTACTCCCCACGCCCCACCTTATCGGCTGGTGACATCGGAGACCTCGGACCTGCACCGATCCTACCCATCCCCACCACTCGAGCGATGATCGCACTGCTCTGGACAATTTTCATCCACCCCGGAGCAATGGAAGGATGAGTGCAAATCAAGGCCCGAGTCTCGCGACCGGAGGATAAGAAGCAGAACACGCTGTGACGCGCGCGCAAGAAAGGGGGGCACCCAAGGAGCGTAAGGAGCGTGGCATGACGTAGACGGATGGGAGGAGCGGACCAGGGACTTATCCATCCGAGGTCCTTCATGAGCATCGGTGGGTTTCTGGGTTTCCTCTTGGCCACATCCTCTCACGCTAGAGTATGAACGCATGTTCTGACATCTCATCCTCTGACGCATTCTGACGTCGCCCAGCGCTCTCTGATGGCGAGTAACAGCTGGCGCTTGCAGCTTCGGAAGGGATGTGAAGAAGGATCCCAGGCAGTTCGGTCCAAGAGGGAAGTAGGCTGGGTCCACACAACAGAATTTGCCTCCGTGTCAACAACCGCTGGTGCTGGAGTTGCTGATGTCGAGCATCGTCCGCCCTTTCCCAACCGCAAGTCGACCTCTCGCACCCGGCGCCATGCTCTCCCTCGCGTCCCTGGCGCCCCTCCTCGGCCTCCCCCCAGGCGCAGAGCTTTCCTCGGCCCTCGCGCGCGCCCTCCCCGGCCCCCAAGACTTCGAGGCCAAGCCCTACCCCGACGCAACCTACCACAACTACTACGCCCTCGGCGTCTCCCTCTGCTTCCTCCCCTCGCCGGCCGGCCTGGCGCTGGACAGCATCGACCTCTTCAACCCGCCCCCGTCCGCGCCGCGCCCGTCATCCTCGAAACCGACGTACACCCCCGCGCCCGCGCTCCTCCTCCCCTTCGCGGACCCCGAGGTCGTCCTCCCGCCCCGGAAGAAGGGCGAGGCGGAGATGCGGTACCCCCGCCCCGACCTGACGGTGGGGCGGGAGACGGTCGGGCGCGAGATTGTGCGCGCGCTCGGCGAGCCGAGCCGGAAGGGGGCGGGGGGGTGGGTCGGGGTGTGGTTGGAGTGGAGTCCGGTCGGGTTGCGGGCGGGAGGAGAGCGCGGGGAGGGGGGAGAGGAGAGCGCGGAGAAGAGGGAGGGGAGGGTGGACGTCGGGATCATGCTCGAGCTCTCGGATCCTAAGACCGACAGCGAGGAGCAGAAGGCAAAAGGTGTTGGTGGGGTTTGGGATCGTGCTGCCTCGTGGCCGTGGGCCAGTATCAAGGTGTTCCGCCCCACGGTCAAGAAGTAGCACCCCGACGTGCACTCGCCGGAAAGAGTTGGCAAGAGATACTCCCTGTAAGCCGAGGAAGACGCGGAGGGCCGGAAAGGTGATGTGAGAACAGTTGCTGACTCAAGCACGCGACCTCTACCATTCCGCTCCACCGACTCGACATCCCCATGTGTGCTATGGCCACCTTACACCGCCAGAGCTCGCTCTTCATCCCGGCCACACCCATCCTCGCCGACCAAGCCCTCCTGCAATGGCACCGCCGCCTCATCCTACACACTGCATCTGCATTCTAGTCACATTCTACACCCTGCATATAGAACCTCTGCACACTACCTGCGAGCACACTATGCCTGCTGGCGCTCGGCGGGGAGGTTCTCGATCGCCTCCTTGAGCTGCGCCTCGCTCAGGATCTCGTACCCCTTGTCGAGCGTCACCTGCGCGAGCTGGACGTTGCTCTCGTCAAGCTTCTCCTCCATCACCTGCTTGAGCACCTTGAGCGCGAGCACGTGCGCCTCCGCGAGCGTCATTTGCTGCTGTCAGCTCGCTACAGATTGCGCAGCTCACCTTGTGGTACGCGTCCTGGAGGCTCTGCTGGGCGGCGTCCGAGCCCGAGCCGATCGCCTTGGCCTCGTAGCGCACAAACGTTCCGGAGGGGTCGGTGTGGTACAATTGCGGGCCCTTCTCGTCGACGCCGGCGATGAGGAGCGCAACGCCGAATGGCCGGGACTGGTGTCAGCTTGTGCGACACAAAGCTCACCATGAGCGCGTCGTCGTCCTCGACCGACTCGCCGAAGCGGAGCGCAAGGTCACACACGGCCTGCGTGCAGCTCTCGACGCCAATCTTCTCGTCGTACGTGAACGCGTGCATCTGGCTGGTGACACGCGCGTGGTCGACCATGGTGCGCGCGTCGGCGGTCAGGCCAGACATGGCGCAGCCGATGTGCCGGTCGATCTCCATAATCTTCTCGATGGACGAGCTCTCCAGCAGGGGGGACTGCACGCGCTTCTCGACGCCGAGCACCGTGCCGTGCGGCGTGGTGATGCCGACCGTCGTGGAGCCGAGCTGGCGTCAGCTACCGTTGTGGGACATTCAGCTCACCTTGATGGCCTCCATGGCGTACTCGACTGGACGTCAGCTACGTTAGTGGGGAGTGCGTACCCTGGAAGAGACGGCCCTGGGTGTCAGCTTACTCGGGGTAGTGCGAGCTTACCTCTGGAGAGAAGGTGTTCACGCCGCGGTCATATTCTGAGCTGGAGGTTAGGGGTGTGTGACAATGCCGAGCTCACCGAGTGAGGAACATTGCGTATAGCGAGGGCGGTTTGGGGGTTGGGAGTAGGGAGCCGCGGGCAGTGTCTTGAACGACAAGCGGCTGTGGAAGAAGTGAAGAGGAAGAGGAAGGTGTGGAAAGGTGGGTGGTGTTGTTGCCAGGTGCAAGCAAGACGGCAGCGTACGGCAGTCGTTGTCGGTGGTCACTGACGAAGTGGGTGGTCGCGTCCGCGCAAGCGTCACCGTGGTTTTGATTCCGTCTTTAGGTAACATATCGTGGACGGGAGGTGGTCACGTGATGTTATCCGATCTTGAGTGGTGCCTGGTGTGTGACAGGAATGTTGATTGTGAGACATGACAGAGCGGGGCAGCCCGGGGCAGAAGTGTAGATCGGCCATTTATCCGTCTTATCCTGGGATCCTGGGTGGGCTAGACTTTTGGTTGCAGGTGAAAGAAGCACTTCCTCTACGCTGGCCCGCTGGGCGGCCATGGGCGGGGTATGCCAAGGACATACCTCGACATTAGCCGAGCGCGCGTCCACTCTCACCCTCTCTCACTCTCACCCTCGCACTCTTTCTCGACATTTCTTTCGGCAGCTCTACAATGACCGCGAGCCATTGCAGACGACCTAGTGTATAGACTCAAAGTAGAGCTCGACACAAGGAACAATTCACTCTCTCAACCTCCAGCTCATTGCCGACTAGGACGGTTGCACCCCCAGCCCAACCTTCCCCCGCACTCCCCCTCTGGCCGATCTAGCCACCCACTACAACTTGGTCGCACTTTGAACTCAACTCTTCACACATCACCACAAACACCTCCCACACCCAACACATCCCTCCTTTACTTCCACCCACTTCACACCAACTCCCCACTCCACCGCCCCTCCTCATCCCTTCTCTATCAACTCCCAACGACACCTCCCAATCCCTCGCCACCGAGCGTCGACAACACCCTGCCTGGCCTCCCAACTCAAGTCGATGGTGAGCCTTCCCTCGTGACCCCCTCCGCCTCCAGCCCCTAACCCCCAGCCCGCCGCCCGCGCTCGCGCCCGCGCGCGCCGGCTCGGCCCTCACCGACACCGTTTCCTCCCTTCAGACTCTGACTCGGAGTCGTCGGCCATGGACGACTTTGGGGAGGAGGACTTTGACGAGGACGCGTTCGCAGACTTGTTAGCCGAGTTTGACAATGACTACCCTCCCTCTTCCCCTCGCGCAAACGGCGCCCCCGACCGCGACGACGGCCCAAGCTTGGAAGACTCGGACGACTCGGACATCGAGCTCCTCGACGAGGCGCCCGTGCACCTGCGCCCCGCACGCCCTTCGACCCCGATCTTAGTCTCCAGTGACGACGAAGACGACGGCAACGACGATGTCCAGTTCCGTCGTCCGCGGAAGCGCCCCGCGAGCGGGAGCGTTGAGTTGATCGACTCGCCACCCAAGCCTCGACGTGCCCGCTTCAAGTCACCAGAGCAGCCCGTCGCCGGGCCTTCAAATCAACCCGACACGATCGTCATCGACGTCAACTACCTCGTCCCAGTCGTGCTCGAGGTTATCCCCGACGCGTGCACCGTGTGGGTGCGCGAGAACCTGGAGCGCATGGTTGAGATGCTCAAGCACAACACCGCGACACCAGGACAGGCGGCCATCGACCATGTGATCAACGCCGCGCTCGAGATGGAGCGGTACCCTCGGGCAGGGGACGCAGGGAAGGCCGCTGAAGAGGAGAAGGAGAAGGGCGATTACAAGGACCCCAATTACCGCTCAGAGGCGCGTACGGGGTTCCAGTACATCCTCAACTCGATCTCCATTCTGGAGACAATGTTCACCACTATTCCAGTCAGCTTGTGAGTCTGAGCAGGTGGCGGCGCTGATCACAGCATCCGCGAAGCGTTACGATCGCACGGCAGAGACAAGCTCGTCCCAACCTACCTGTACCTCCACGGGCTGGCGACCGTCGCCGACAAGCCTTACAAGGAGCTCAAGAGGGGGCGACTTGGCAAGGGCAAGTCGCGCGCCGAGTTACCAGAGGAAGGCCCGAGTGAGCCAGGCGAAGGGCCGGGAGGCATTGCCGAGTTTTACAACGAGTACGCCTTCCTCAAGCAGCTCATGGGTGAGTGTGTGCGTGGTACGATTGCTGATACCTCAGCGGAAGCGGCGGAGAAGGAGCAAAAGGAGGTGGCGGCTACTGCTGCCAAGCAGAAGCAGGAGGCCGAGCGTGACGAGCGCCGCAAGAACGCTATCGCCGCGGGGCGGAGTAGAGAATGCGGCTGCTGCTTCGACGATGAGGCATTGGTGAGTGTTGCCACCGAGCGAGCTGACAAGCAGGAGGACCTGGTCGCGTGCCCCGAGGGCCACATGTTCTGCCGCCAATGCGTCGCATCGCTTGCTGAGAGCAAGCTTGGCGAGCAGTTGACTGTGCGTTGCTAAGGCCTCGCCAAGCTGACCCCAGACCATTACTTGCATGGACATGTCGCAATGCGACGCGCCGTTCGCCGAGGCCGTACTGGCCGACGTGTGCGGCGAGAAGACAATGTCTCTCTACCACCGTCTACGGCAGATGAAGGACCTGGAGATGGCCGCCATCGAGGGCCTCGAAAGCTGCCCATACTGCCCGTTCGCGATGGTCATCGAGAACCCCGACGAGAAGCTGTTCCGGTGTCTCAACCCCGACTGCAACAAGGTGACGTGCCGTAACTGCAAGCGGCCCGACCACATTCCGAAACGCTGCGACGAGGTCGCGGAGGCGTTCAAGCTGGACAAGCACCACGCGATCGAGGAGGCCATGAGTGCTGCGCTCATGCGGTGGTGCCCCAAGTGCAGCAAGCCCTACCTCAAAGAGTTCGGCTGTAACAAGATTACTGTGAGGTACTGTGTGTGACCTTGAGCTAACCCCAGTGTCAAACCTGCCGCACAGTCAGCTGCTACATCTGCCAAAAGGCCATCCCCGAGGACTACAGGCACTTTGACCAGATGCGTGAGTGGGCAACTGGGGCAAAGCTCACATCCAGCAGGCCGCGCTGGCAAAACTGCCGACAAGTGCCCTCTGTGGGACACCGGTAACGAGAGTCAGGCTGAAGCCGACAGGGTGAGTACATGTTGCGTCAGTGCTAACCCCAGATCCGCAACGCCCGCGACGACGCCATCAAGGCGGCGCGGGAGGCTGCTGAGGCCAACGGCATCGAGTTCAACGAAGCCGAGTTCAAAGTCGACGCACCTGCGGCAGCGCCACAGGCGCCTGGGCCCTACGGCGGTCGACTGTTAGCCGGGCTTGACGGCGTCGGCGACGCCCAGAACCGCGCTCGTGCTCTATTAGAGGCGCACCGCCTCCGCCACGCCGCGCTGGCAGAGCCTCGCGGGCTCCCCGACATATATGGGTTCCGCAACTTATTAGCCAACCACGAGAACGCCATGAACGCGCACCAGGCTGCCGTGGTCGCGCACGGTGACCAGTTAGTGCAGCAGATTGCGCAGTTAGCGCCGGGCATGCCTTTCGAAGGCCTCGCGCTCCACCACCGTCTGCCCCCTCCGCCTCCTCTGCGCGGTTGGCCCGACGCACCTATTGGCGCTCCCTTCCCTCGCCGCGACGGTCTCAACCCTAACCCTGCTGAGAACGCTCGTCTGGCGATGATGGAGGCACAGGCAGCAGCACAGGCAGCAGCACAAGCTCCTTATCGCGCGTTCGGACCCCTTCCTCCCTTCCCCCGCGCCGGGGCGGCTGTTCCACCGCAGCCACCGCAGCCACCTCTGCCACCCCGCCGCCCTTTAAACATTGCAAACCTCGACGCGGGGCTGGCGGCCCGGCGCGCTGAACGCCGTGCGCTGGCCGAGAACGACGACGGCAACGGCCTGTTTGACTTAGCCCGCGTCGGCCACCGTCGCCGCCGCCTTGCGCGCGAGCGTGAGGAGGGCTTAGCCGCTGCTCAACAGGCGGCTGCTCAACAGGCGGCCGCTCAACAGGCTCTCCCTCCACAGCAACCCGCTCACCAGCCTCCTGGGGCCCCTGGCGGCGCTGCGCGCGGACAGCGCGGCCAGGCCGAACTGGGCCATCGGGCAGACGAGCTACTCGAACTCTTGGGCCGCCGCAACCGCCGCGACCAACCTTAACTGTCCCACGCAGTAACAAGCCCCACACACCCATGTCCACGACACGCATGGACTCGACTTCACACCACTTTCCCCTCCCCAGTCGAGGCTGACCCATTCAACACAATCATGTAGACCCGGCCCTCATACTGTCCGTCCATCGTGCTCTGTTGTCCCCCGAGTGACTTGTGTGCAAACTGTATCAACTATGCATCTGTGACATACACACGTTCTGGGCATAACATTCATCAAACGAGCGTACAAAGGAGTGTAGTCTAGAGTCTAGCGAGCGAGGGTCTAGCGAGCGGCGAGTCTATGAAGGAGCGGGGAGCGGAGGCAGAGTCCAGGCAAAGTGCAAGCGATGCCTAAGCGTAGAAGTAGTAGTTGGCCGAGTAGGGGACGCTGACGGCGTGGCCCTCCTCGGAGCAGTAGGGGGCGGGCATGCCGCCGACCGTGTCGGTGCGGAGCACGGTCTTGGCGAGGAGGTAGTCCTCGTGCCCGGCCTCGATGGGGAGGTACTCGTAGCGCACCCACGGGAGGTGCTTCTCGTCGGGGGTGTACGAGCCCGCCTTCTTGCCGTACACGTAGTACCCGTCCCTGGTCGTCCACTTGGGCGCGTACCCCTCGTGGTCGGGGTAGTGGTACGGCGCGTACTCGTGCCATCCCCAGCGGTACCCCTCGCCCTTGGGGTAGGGGTAGGGCACCGCGTCGTACGTGTACCACGGCAGGTGGGGCGCCCAGGCCTTGTAGTCGTCGGCGTAGGAGAGCGCGCACGCCGTGTCGTAGTGGTCCGCCGCGGCGCCCGTGCTAACATACACCCCGCCCGAGCAGGTGTAGCTCATGTGTCCGCGCGCGGTCGTCGCGTACTTGAGGTACTGCCCCTCGGGGACCGCGAGGTCGTGCCACGCCGTCCACTCGGGCGTGCCCTCCGCGTAGGCGTGGTACGCGTAGTCGGGGAGCTGGTAGCCCGAGGCGTCGCAGCCCGCCTTGTACGCCGGCGACCAGGCGTCGTAGCGGTGCGCCGCGTCCGGCCACGCGTAGTCCGGGTACGACGGGGTCGGGGCCGGGGCGGGCCATGGCTGCCAGTTCTTGTAGTCCGGGTGGTCGGTGGGGTAGGAGGGCGCGTAGGCCGGGTCGGCGTACTCGGGGGCGTAGTTGACGGGGACGGGGCGGGCGGCGCCGAGGGTCGCGAGGGCGGGGAGGAGGGCGAGGAGGGCGGAGAGCATTGTCCTGGGAGGTAGGTTGAGGCTGGTAGGCGAGGTGAGGCGAGGTGAGAAGAGCTGTTGCTGATGGACTTTGAGGTCGAGAGAGGGCTTGTTATATAGCTTTCGGAGGCTGGTGCCATAGTTGCAGCCATAGGCGCTGCTGGGCGGCGAGCCAGCTGCCCAGACATGGGCCGACGGGCAAGCGGTGCCATCTGTCCGTCGCGAGGCGGTGTCCGAGTGCTGTCCGAGCAGCCACTGATACGAGTGGGCCAGTTCAATGGTGAGTGAGCAGAGTGAGCAGTGAGTGAGGCAGGCGAGCGATGCAGAGGTGTACGGTGCTAGAGTAAGCGCTCCCCGACGGCGAGCACCGCTCCGGGAGCGAGCAAGCTGCTCGGACGGGGGGGGGGGGGGGGGGGAAATAGACACGCAGGCAGCGGGCAGTGAGCAGCGAGGTCGCAACATCTGGAGAGGGGCGAGGTAGCGATATCTGGAGAGGGTAGGCCCCGTACGACACGGCCTCGCTCGCTGCTCGCTGCGCGCTGCGCGCTCCGAGCCCGAGACCGGCACCGAGGGATCGTCGTACGAGCTTGGCGCACCGCCACGCACAGCCGATCGGCGATGATGCTGTCGAGGCATGAGGATCGCGAGCGAGGAGGAAGCGATGATCGTCAAATGGACTTGTTCGGCTGCCTCTTGGTGATCTGGATGGAGTCACGTGACGCCTCCACACAACCTGCCTCCACTCGAACTCGCCGTTCTGTTTGTCTCTCCCCATCACCATCTCTCCCCACCACCATGTCCTCCCCCTTCAACCCCCTCGCAAACCTCACCCCGGCGAACGCGACCCCCGCCCAGCCCCCCTCGGGGCTCACCCCCGCCCCCGCGCCGGGCCTCACGCCGGCGCTGGCCACCCCCGCCCTCCCCCTCCTCTCCCCCTCGGGCCCGCTCGCCTCCCCCGGGCTCGGCGCCCTCGCCGGCCTCCCCGGCATCTCCTCCCTCCCCGGGATCAAGTCCCCCCCGCACGTGGGCACGCCGTGGGCGATCTCCGCCGCCGCCTCCGCGGGCGCCGGCACGCTCTCCGCGCCCCCCGCCCCGCCGCCCGGGTGGGTGCCGTTCGGCGCGAGCGGCGCAGGCGTCGGCGAGGCGGACGCGGACAACGCGCGCCGCGCGCTCTCCGACGTCTCCCGCCTCCTAGAAAGGGCCGAGGTGCTCCGCGCCGAGATGGGCGTGCTCGAGCGCGGGGTGTTCGCCGGCGGCGGCGGCGTCGAGGCCCTCCCGGGGCTGCAGCTCGAGTGTGGGTTCTTCGATCTTTAGAGGCTGACGGCAGACGCGCAGACGCTGCTCGCGCTCATCTCGCTGTCGTCCGCGTACCTCGTGGGCGCGCTGCCCGTGCCCCTCTCCGCTGCGGCGGGGTATACGCCGCCGCCGCCCGAGGAGGACGGCGCCCCGGCCCCCGCCCCCGCCCCCGCTGCGCCGAGCAACTCGCACGCGCTGCCCACGACGACCGAGCTCGCGGGCTGGACTGAGGGGCGCGCGCAGGCGCAGTTCGCCCGCCGCGAAGCCGTGAGAGGCGCCAGCCGCGCCGTGCTCGACGTCCTCAACACGCGATGAGCCAACGAGCCGAGTCCACCACGAGCACTACGCCGCCAGCGTTGTGCTCCTCCTGCCCACGAACCACGCACCACCACCCTGCGTCATTGCGCAAAGCCGCCCGCATTATAGCATCGGGTCCTAGTGAATGTGTACAATAATGAGTGTGTATGCTCTATACTTGCAGTATGGCGCTGGCCGGGTATCGTCTTGTCTCGTCTTCAGATCGTAAAACTCAATCCCAAAAACTATCGCCACAGCCGCTGCAGCAGCTTGACCGGCGACCCGAACTCGCCCCGCCGCGCACGCTCCGGCGTGACGGGCTCGACGGGGTCAAACGGGCTCGGCTCGCCCTCCTCCTCCACCTGCCGCATGTAGGCGGACAGGCGTTGTGGCGTCGCCGGGCCCGTGTTCCACGCATGCCCGAGGCGCTGCACCGTCCCGACCTCCTCCCATCCGCTGCCGGCGCCGCTCGAACTCGACTCTCTGTTTGCGCGCCGCTCGAAGCGCTCCTCGCTGAGCGAGAGGGGCGGCGAGTTGAGCAGCACAAGCGTGGGCTCAGACTGATGTTAGCTAGCGTGTCCACTGCCTCAGCTACTCACCCGACTCGCAGTGCCCTGCTGAACACCAAACTCGTCGTAACTGCCTGAGCGCGGCGCGCTTCCGCGCCGGCCCGAGCCGTCTGCACTCGCCGTTGTACCCGAGTGCCGGGGGTCGCGGAGGCTCTCGGTTGACCGTTCCGCCTCGGGCATGATGGTCCCACCAGGCGGAGCGGGGAACACGAAGCCCTGGGCACTCGCACTCGGCAGGCTTGGGCCAGTCGACGGGTGCGAGCCGGAGCCCGAGCCCTGCGACTGCGGGGGCGGGCCGAACGGGGAGAGCATCATGTCGCCACCGACCGCGGCGCCAGCGGCCAGTGGCATGGGTCGAATGATGGGGCCAGGGGCGGAGCGATTCAGACCCGGCAGCGGGGTGAGCAGTGCTCGGCTTGCCGAGGCGTTGCGCGAATGCTTGACCGGCGACGGGGTGCGGTCCGGGAGGTCGTGGGATGCGGCGCGCTGGTGCCCGCCTGCCCGCTGGTACTCGGCGAGCGCGGCAGCAGCGGCAGCCATCATCTCCTGTGAGCCCGTCCGCTTGTGCCCCTCCGGGGCGAGCGCATGGGTTGCACCAGGAGGAAGCGGCAGTGGGCGTGGCTCAGTAGACCGTGGCGCGTCGAGAGGCACCATGCCGACAGCACCCTGCGGGAGCCGCGGCGTGGTGCCCACAGAGTCGTACGCCGAGCGATGGCCACTGCGGGTGCTTTCGAGCGATGCGAAGGGCGAGCGTCCGCTGCTGTCCACGGACTGTCTACGCGCGCCCCAGGGCACAGCTGCAGCGCCCGCCGCAGCACCGGCCCCAACCAGTGCAGGGTCGGAGATCCAGTTGCGCCCGCCGGGAGAGAGCAGTTCGCTAGAGGCGCGGCTGTGGCTGTCCTGGTCGAAGGGGGTGCCGAATGTGCCAACACTACTGTTGCGTTCCGAGTAGCGTCCTGCCGCGGAGCCAGGAGGGAGAGCGAGGCGACTCCCGCGCGCACCCGCGCGGGTACCGAACTCGCCTAGGTCCTGCCCCTCCTTCGATCCCGAGCCCGAGCCAGCCGAGTCGTAAACAGAGAACGACGCGGATGTAGGGGTCTCCGGCAAACCGAGATCACCACCGGCAAACACTGCCGCCTGCGGAGCGCCCTCCTCCAGAATGGTAGAGTGTACGCGTCCGCCTGCGCCGCGGAACCCGTGCGAGCTCTTGCTGCTGCTGCTCTTGCTTCCGCGCGAGCGGCCCGAGTGCCCACCAGACGAGCCGGACGAGTTGGAGCCCGCGGTCCCTACTGTCCCAGGATCGTAGTCGCCCGACGAGTTCTTGCTGCGCGCGCTGTGGTACATCTCGTCGCTGTCGGCGGACCGGTCCATGATTGGGCGGGGTGCATAGAACAGCTCCTCGTCGGGGACCGGGACGTACGCGCCCGTGCTCGTGCCGCCAGAGGAGCGCTTCGGGTCGGACGTGGTGTGCGTGCCTCCGCTGCCGGAGCGCTGCCCACTGGTCCCGCTGGAGCGCTTGCTGTTGCGGTTGGGTCGGACGAGGCCAATCATGCGCTCCATCGTGTTGCCGCTGACATTGCGCGCGCCCTCGTCCTCGTCGACGTTGGTCGGGCTCTCGGTTCTAGGCCGCCTGCCGAGACCCAGCGAGCGCAGGAGGCCGAGTCCGCCAGCAGCGACGGCGGCGGCGCCCATGGCCGTACCGACGCCCGCGAGCCCGCTCGTGCTCCCTGCGTAGCTGCCGGCAGCACTCCCAGCACTTGCGCGATTGCTGCCTCGCACGCTCCCGCCGACACTTCCACGATGCAGGAGCGAGGCACGCTCGTCGCCGTGTGAAGACTGGCTGCTGTTGTCGTCACCGTCACGCGTGCCGGCGGCCAGGACATGGGCCCCGCCAACTGCGGCCGCCCCTGCGCCAATGCCGGCAGCGGCAGCGGGCCCCGTCCCGCCACTGGGGTCACCGGGCTTTTCTGGTGGATCGGCGGTCGGTACC
The DNA here is from genome assembly GCA_023630115.1 of Cutaneotrichosporon sp. PK4640. Classification (NCBI taxonomy): domain Eukaryota; kingdom Fungi; phylum Basidiomycota; class Tremellomycetes; order Trichosporonales; family Trichosporonaceae; genus Cutaneotrichosporon; species Cutaneotrichosporon sp. PK4640. The sequence goes on along the minus strand of JAMALN010000086.1, from coordinate 25,324 downwards.
GGTTCCCATTGCGGTGCTGCACGGCGGTACGCGGCGGTGCGCTTGTCTTCAGACTCCTTGCGCTTCTTGCGGAGGCAGAAGACGAGGAGGAAGATTGCCGCGAGAACGGCGAGAGGCACGAGAATGGAGGGGAGGATGACCGCGAGGTTGCGCGAGAGGCTGACGCCTGATACTGCGGCCCCGGAGGTCGAGCTCGGTAATGGCGAGCCCGATCCTGTCCCGCCGTTCGTTCCCGAGCCCGGTGGTGGGGATGTGGAATCGGAGAAGAGGGATGAAAGGGATGATGTGGAAGAGGAAGGGAGAGACGACGGCGTTGTCGACGTCGCGAGAGTTGCGGATGATGGTGGCGATGATGGAGCGGTAGATGGGGATGATGATGGGGGCGGTGATGTGGTGGATGTTGGAGATGTGGATGGGGAGGTGGATGGGGGTTGGGACGGCGAGGTGGAGGGTGTTGTTGACACCTCCGTGTTCGACGTCACTGTTGTGTCTGGTGACGGTGTAGGCTCCGACGTAGCAGTCTGCTGCGCCGTCGTCTCCATTTCCGTCTCGGCGGCCGTTGGCGACTCTGAGCCGCCGTAAGACCACCCCTCACCGAGCGGTATACTTGGCCCGTAGTCTTCGGGGTCAACGCCACCCGCGATTGATTTTTCTTTCGGCAACTCACAAGTCAATGGCAGATCCACCACCTCGCCAGTCGTCACCTGTCGCCCGCCCTCGACAGTCACGTACTGCATGTCAGCGACTGCGTGACGCCCCGGCGCGGATGCAGAGGGCGGAAGCCTCACCTGTGACCACGACAGCCAGTCTGGCAGCTCCTGGCCGTCTGGGGTGAAGCTCTGCCGCTTCTCCGGGCAGCCGACGACGGCGCACCAGAGTCGGCGCGCGCGCATGGGGTCGGCGTATCGGGGCGGCGGAGGGCAGGGTGGATGGCGAGGGGAGGGGGATGGTGTTGGGAGAGTGTGTGTAGTGTTGTGTGGAAAGAGAGAAGAGGAGTGTTGAGAGCGTTACAAGTGATGGTGTCTAGTGGTGGTTTATTTGTATGGGCACAGAGGATCAGAGGAGAGAGCGTCACTCGGCTGGACCAAGTCGTGCATCGGAACAGGGACAGGGGTTGCGCCCTGGCAGATGGGCTGGGCTGGCTGCTGGCTGGCGCTGGGGGGACCTGGGTCGACTGACAGAGCGACAGCACCCAGTCGTCCAAAGATCGGGGGTGCCTCTCGTCAACATTACAGCATCCAGGACGTCGCATTGCCCAACTCGCACAGCTCAGCAAAACGCTGGGCCACGGGCAACGGCACACCCAGCGGCACCCTCGATCTGGCGACATCCGTCGCACATGACAGAACGTTCCCGCGTCGTTCGGCAGAGGGCAGAGGTGCAGTGGCGCACTGACGTTGTGAGGAATCTGCGGGCAGAGTAAAGCACTTGTCGAGGGTGCGGGGAGCAGAGAGCGACGCCACAGGGCGAGGACAGGGTGGGGACATGACATGGCTGATTTCTTTTTCCTCTCCAACCCTCTCTCTGCGACTGCCCCAATCTACTGGAGCCCAATCACCCCACAGGCGCACGGGCAGCGCACAAGCGAGCACTAGTCAGGGCCGGGTAGGGAGTAGGGCTATGGCCAGGGCGGTGCCGCGTGCCATAGGGTGATGGCGCAGCGGAAGTGGGGACTCGTGGGATGACCCGAGATATGTAGGGTTGAGAGAGAGTGCGGGTGCTCGCTTTCGACTGCGGTCCCCATGCCGCTCCATGCGGTCCCCGGGTGGCCAGGTGGCCTGTTGACAGAGGTGGAATGCCGGCAGCCAGAGTCGAACCGTCGGCCATGTCTGTTTAATGCAGGGACTAGGAAAGTTGATATTACTTGTGAGATGGCTTGTTGACTGACAAAACAATGATATTTACCCTGAATACCAGTCCACCCAAACAATTCAGCCCAACAGCTCGGATCAGGTGCCTGTCGGTCTCTCTCGCTGCTCTCTCGCGCTCTCTGCCCACCTCGTACTCGGCCACCTCCTCTGTCTCACTCCGTCCTCCATCACACCACCCCATATCATATCTCCCTCGCAATGTTCCTGCATCCTAGACCACGCCTCGCCCTCGCACGCTCCCATATCGCCTACATTACGGCACGCCCTCCTCCCGCCAGCCCTGTGACCCACACCCGCAATGTCTCTTCGGCCCTCGACGTCAACACCACCTCGGAGCCCCAGGCCCAGCCAACCCCGACGGGCGTAAAGCTCACCGCGCACAAGCAGTACCACGCGGCGCGCCTCACGCCGGACTCGATGCCCAGCGACCCGCTCGTGCTCTTCCGCGCGTGGCTCGACGACGCGCTCGCCAACGTCCGCGAGCCCGAGGCCATGACGCTGTGCACGGCCACGCCGGCGGGCGTGCCCTCGGCCCGCGCGGTCCTCCTGAAGGAGGTGGACGCGCGCGGCTTCCTCTTCTTCACAAACTACGCGTCGCGCAAGGGCGCCGAGCTCGCGGCCAACCCGCACGCCGCGCTCGCCATGCACTGGCGCGAGATTGCGCGCCAGGTCCGCGTCGTCGGCGGCGTCGAGCGGGTGTCCCGCGAAGAGAGCGAGGCGTACTTTGCCTCCCGGCCGCGGGGGAGCCAGGTCGGCGCGTGGGCGTCCGCCCAGTCGAGCGTGGTCGGCGAGGGCGAGCTCGAGGCCGCCGTGCAGCAGGCCGAGAAGCGTTTCGAGGGCAAGGACGTGCCCTGCCCGCCGGGGTGGGGCGGGTTCCGCGTCGTCCCTACGTGAGTGGGCGGGCGGGTTTATCTGACAGCAGCGAGATCGAGTTCTGGGCCGGCCAGCCAAGCCGCCTGCACGACCGCTTCGTGTACCTCCGCGACGCGGAGGGCGCACCGTGGCGCGTGGAGCGGCGCGCCCCCTAGGGCCGCAGGCAAGCGTCGGCAAACACAACATAGCCTAGCAGACATACGCATACAGGAGATCAGAAGTACGGATAGATAATGCATCGCAGCATCGCAATCATCGCCACCCTGCCTGCGCGGCATCACCGCATACCGCGCCCCGCAGGCAAGTGCCCGAGGCCGGCGGGACCGGATCCGGTATCAGAGTTTCGGCTCGTCTTTCCTGGTCCATCGGACAGTGCTGGAATCCTGCCCCTCTCGGTGATCAACACACTTGGATTCATGCCACTCTGGGCACCGCGGCGGGTGCCGCCTGCCACTCTCGGCGGCGGCGTTGTTGTGCTCTGTCCGTAAGTGCCTCTGCATAAGCTTTTTTGAGTTGCCCCCGAGCACAGACGACGGCGATGGTGAGTGCCTGGTGCAGAGGGCTGGAGGCTGGTGCGTTGAGGCTGGGAATGTGCAGATCGTGCAGATCGCAGGGCGGAGCAACGTATACCATTCCGCAACAACACCGCTGGGCACCGCCAAGACTAGATCTGCACACACTTACACATATACGGCCGAAGGCCTCACCGCAACCTCCACGCCGAGCTGCGCCGACTAATTGCTAAGCATGTATCGCTCCACGCGATGCTTACCCCTCCATGAAGACGAGCCGTGCACCGCGTTAGTAATGCACCCCGGCGGTCGCAGCAGCTGAACGTTATAACCACCGCTTGCCGCACTCACACCTCACCACCCTCCTCAACCCTCTCGACTCCCAGCTCACCATGCTCGCCGCCCTCACCCTCTCCCTCCTCGCCCTCTCCGCCCTCGGCGCTCCCGTCGCGCACTCGGACCGGCCCCCCGCCCTCCCGCGCGCCACCTGCCCCGACGACCAGGTGCTCTACTGGACCACCGACAGCGAGGCGACCTGCGGCCCCCCGCCCCCCCTCTGCAAGACCGGGTGGTACTGGTGCACCTCGGCGTGCACGCCGTACTCGGCGCCGTGCGAGACGGCCACCCTCACGCACCGCGACCTCGCCGCGATCCACGCGCTCGCCGGCCGCGAGCCCCCCCACCGCCGCCAGGAGCCCAACTCCGGCGGCAACCCCCAGCGCCCGGGGCAGGAGCAGGGCACGAAGCCCAACCCGACCACGCCCAAGAACTGCGCGCAGGGGTGGAGCTGGTGCCACGGCAAGTGCGTGCCGGGCAAGTGCACGCGCGACGCCGAGCCCGAGCCCGAGCCCCGCCTCAGCGGCCTCGACCCCAACCCCAGCGCCCGCAAGCGCGGGCTCGAGGCGCGCGCGACGTGCCCGGACGACGAGGTGCTCTGGTGGCGCGGGGGGGCGCCGGCGTGCGGTGCGCCTCCGCCGGTGTGCAAGAGCGGGTGGTACTGGTGCGAGAGCGCGCAGCAGTGCGTGACGTACTGGCACAAGTGCGAGGAGAGTGCGCCCGCGCGCCGCGGCCACGTGGGGCGTAGCGCGGAGGCGCGCGAGCCCCGCCCCGTCCGCAAGGCGCGCATGGAGTGAAGAGCTGGGGGAAGGCGCATACGGAACGCTGCTGTAGCCCACGGCGAGATGCCACTGTGAAGCCATCCCCATTGGCCCGTCCCACCAAAACAGCCCTGCCTGGCTTCCAAAAGAACATGCTCGTCGAGCTGCTGACGCTTGTGTGGATTGAACACACGACCGAACGAACTGGGCGCTGTGCGCTTCACTCGCTCGCTCTCCCACTGAGCTAAAGCGTCTGGAAGACTGGTGTTTCCAGGCACGACAGGTGCCAACGCTGGAACAACCTACGAAAATCGTTCCATTTTCGTCATATACCACTTACACCAGGCTGAGACGAAATGCTGTCGTTCTACAGACACCTAACACAATGAGACCTACCCCATCCAGTTGCAGCGAGCATTTACATATATTCAGCTAGGAGCAGGCTATCACACCGACGGGAACTTGCACCTCGTTGCTCAGCACCTCGTTCTACGCGCGCCCCTTCCCCTTCGAAATTTGGCTGGGTGTGGCGTCCTTGGTTGTGGAGAGGGGAGCGAGTGTGACCTTTCTGCCGTCAGCAGAACAGGCAGCACGCTTGGGTACTCACGGGTTCGAGGCTTTGCCGAGATCGGGGAAGGTGGCGATGGGGAAGGCTGTTGTCAAGGCTAAAAGGGGTTGCGTCACCTCGCACCTCCGCGGTCGAGGGTGGCGGCTTGCCCTTGCTCTCGGGCTTGTGAATTGCGACGATATTAGACCCACTTAGCAACTGCGGCGCTTCGAGGCCTGGAGGCCTGGAGGGAGACCAGGTCTATCACAGCTGAGTCGAGAGGTGAATATGCTGCTAGTGCCGCGCTGCCAATCTCTCCATGGTGTTTCGTACTAGACCGGTGGTATCACGATACGAGTAAAACGGTCTCGACCCGGGCATCGAACTACACACCTCCGTCTCTGCACTTCCCCTCCCTGCTGCTCATGGGCTCTCGGATGACCCTCGCCGGCATTCGCTACTGGGGTCAGCAAAACGAGCGTCACATGGGTGGTACCTCCCATCACCACTCAACATGTCGCACACTTCGCCCTTGGCCTTCTTCCTCGCTGCTCATGGAGACTCTGTTGTCAGATTTTTTCGCGATTCATTCATCTGTGCTCACCCGTCTGTTCCTCGGCTCAGCCGAAGGCGTTTGAGCAATGCGTCTCTTTACGGCGCAATTTCGTCCTCCTCGCCAGGCGGACTGGGCAGCGACGAGTTGAGCATCGTGGCGATGTCGAGTTTGGCGCGGAGCGCATCATTGGCCGCCTCAGCTACCTCGAGGTCGGAGCGGAGCCAGGCGATCGTCCGTTTCGTGCCAGTCACGACATGGTACAGGCACATCAGCGACAAGAGAAACAGGATCCAAGCGGTGACCGCCATGCTGGTGGTGATGGGCCAGGTGTAGGCGATGTCGTTCCACGCCGCCTCGGTGCCGCTCGTCTGCTGCTTGCCGCGCCGTATACAACGCCCTTCAAGAAGTCATTCCGAGGTGACTCACTCACGGCATTTTTCGGGGTTTCTGCCGATATCATCGTACGATCGCGAGCGCTGTAGAGGCCCGTGCATGCATGCAGTGTAAAATCTGACGGCACCATCGAACTCTGCATTGTCAAGATGCCCCCTAGGCGCGAGTACACCGTCGAGGAGCGAGCTGGGATGGTTGCAGAGGCTGAATACCTCAGCAATGCAGAAGTGGCACGTCGCTACGGGTGCGACGAGGGTACCGTCCGCTACAACAAGCGCAAGGCCGCCGAGAACAAGGAGAACGGTGGCGTCGCGAACAGGACTCGCCGGGGCAGGCCCCCGAAGTTGTCTGAGCGCGATAACGTCCATATCAAGCGAGCTCTATGCGAGAGCAGGAACAAGAAGATCAGCATCATCAACGAGAAGCTCAAGCCCCTTGATATCAATGTGTGCGACAACACCCTGCGCTCTAGGGTCGCCCAGATCGAGTTTGGACGCTATGCCGCCACCAAGAAGCCTCCCTGCGAGAAGACTACGCGCGAGAAGCGTCTCCTCTTCGCCAATGAGGACATCCCAGACTGGGGAGGCGTCATATTCACTGATGAGGTGTCCTGGGCCCTCGGCTACAATGATATCAACAGCCAGAAGCGATGGCGGCGCAAATCCGAGAAGTTTCACCCCGATTGTGTCGTCTCGAGGCGTCGCCCTACCACCTACACCTGTTGGGGCGCCATCTGGAAGGGAGGGAGGAGCGAGCTGGTCAAACCAGACCTCACCAAGTATGATGAGAGAGGGAGAAAGCTGCGGGGCAAGCAGTACCTAGGAGGGAAGGTGTATCTCGAGCAGATCGTCTACAACCACCTGGATCCGATCTTCTCCAGCTTCAAGGACGCCTTTGACGAGCCTTACATCGTCGAGGATGGCTCTCGGGTCCACAACAACCGCCTTGTCGCCGCAGACCCAACATGGCAGTCCCTCTCCTGCCTCGAGTGGCCCCCCTACTCTCCTGACATGATTCCAATTGAACATGTCTGGAAGAAGATGAAGCACGACCTCGATATGATGGACGACATCCCTAGCAACGAGGACGCGCACTTCGCCATTGTCCAGCAGCTCTGGAACGACCTGGACGAGGCCTGGATTGACAGCCTTATCGACGGCATGGAGAGGCGGCGTGACGCCCTTCGCGCGGCGCGCGGTGGTCCGACAAAGTACTAGGTAAGACATGCAGTACTCGACATATGTTGACGCCCGCAGATTTAGCTACATTTTGAGCCTATGAACATGTCTCTAGCTTAAGCCGTTGTCGAGAACCACGCCCTCGGCGTCGGCGCTGCTCAGGGACCGGGGTGCACGGTGTTCAATCTCGGAAAGACTTCCTGAAGCACGTTGTACCTTCCTCGAGCGCTTGGTCGATCCAGTAGAGCCCCACGGTGGCCAGCACGCGCCTGTCCTCGGTGTGGAGGCCCAGGCCGTGCTTCACCAGGATGTCGAAGACGCGTTCGTCGCGGGTGGTGTCGTTGACTAGGGCGGCGATGAAGAACTCGACCGGGTAAGGGAGGGTTGCGCTCGCGGGCATGGTGGGACGGAGGGGATGGGATTGATAGGAGGTGGGGGTTACGACAGAGTACAGTACGTGCTGGGAGGGTGGGTAATGTGGTGGAATAGAGTGAGGAAGAGAGAGAGGATGATGGTGCAATGCAGAAAGACGATCTGCCGGCCGCTTTAATGAAGGAAGGTGGCAGTCGCGGATGGCGGTCCTGTGCGGCGCCAATGTGCAGTGCACATGTGCACCTGCTGCAGTGAGTCCTCCCGAGCGCCCACCTTGCACGTCAACCCCCTTTCCTAACGCTCATCAAAGCCGCCCCCACAGGCTCTCGCGAGGCGCGTCAGCGCGGAAAACCACCGTTTTCAACACAGCCGGTATCGCATAGTGGTTATTGCGGTTGGCTACTAGCGCCTCGGCCTAGCAGACTAACTACCGAAAGGTTCCAGTGTTCGAGTCACTGTGCCGGCTGGCCAGCACCATCTTTTGGCCTGCGGGGCGTCTGCTCGTCGTCATGGACGGTTGAAACAGATCGGCGGGCGCAGTTGTGGTCGTGAGGGCGGTGGTGGTGGTGGTGGTGGAGGTGGGGTCCCGCAATTTTACCCTGGATGACCGATTTCGGCCACCTGGGGCTCTGGTCGATGTCACCCGCAGCACCTTCGTTCCACACAGCTGCAGAAGGACTGACGCGGTACTCGAGCAACGGTCGGTCGGGATTGATGGTAAACTACAGGGTTTTGAGCAGTAATTCACCTCCTCTGGGATCAACGAGTGACTCGGAAACTTTCCGGGGCCACCACACAACGTTTGTGACTCTACTGCACGCATGCATAAGTACAACAGTACTGCTCTCCGCCGGGCTACAATATGACCACATTGCTTGGCCGTGAGGAAGGGTTTCCGAGAGGCAGTTGCAAACTAAAGTTAGCCCACCACGCCGCAGTGAGGATACATTCTCCGCTTCCTCGGAGGCAGTGACTCCCGCGAGTGCTGCCCAACGGGGATACCCTGGGGTCAGCGCCTCCCCACGACGCACCCACCTTCAACCCCTGCATTCTTGCTCCCCGTTGCCTTCTTCAGAGCGCGCTTGATAGCACCAATCGACCGGTTCTTGGCGTTGTGAAAGTAGACGTACATAGTCCACGGGGCGGCCGGGAACGTGGCGATGAAGGGAGCCGAGAGAGCTGTCATGGTCGGGTGGTTTCGCTTTTCGGACATGGGCGAGGCCTGCTCGATCCGGACGCCATCCTTCACCGCCGAGTCGATCCGGAGAGACTGCTCGATGGGATACGTGATGCCCTCACTTGAGCCGTTTGCGATGCGATTCTCTGCGAGATGGAGGTGATACCAGTCGCCATGGGTGGTGCGCTCGGAGATGGGTGATTCGAGAAGAGAGGGGACGGCGTTGGGGGAAGGGGTCCGATCAGAGATTGAGGCAGATGACGTGTGCGACAAGAGATGCGGCGTTGTGGTGGTCTCCAAAATCGGAGGCAGGACGAGGGCAAGAAGAAGCAGGGCGGGCAGGTAGATCTTTGGGGTCATGGTGTGAGGAGAGGTTGAAGAGAGGTTGAGGAAGGAGGACGATGCTCAAGAGAGCAAAGGAGGTGGGTGTTGGGGAAGGGCAGCGACAGCGTCGCCAAGAGATCGGGCTGCGGTGCCACATTCGCGTCACACATGTGGTTTGAATTGCTGCGGGGTCGCACTAACTAAATTAAGGTCAAGGCCTCCGCTGGGTCTGCATTGCCACCCCGGTGAGTCTGGTCTCTCGTCCCTCCAGCCCAAATGTCTCAAAGTGGGGGAGGAGGTAAGCTGCCCTGGTGCCGCTCGCACAGTCCGGATGGCCAGCTCGCAGGTCACTCGCCGTATTGGTTGGGGGCACAGCCCTTGAAGTGCGTTGGGGGTTCTGGAGAGGGTCAGCCCAGCTTCTTCAGACCCGCGTTCACAAGCTCCGAAGAGCTGAGCGGTATGAGAGCTGCTGGCACTTCCGCCCCAGCTCCAACATCCCACCTTAGCGTTGAGCTCGCCCCTGTACTGACGGGTGTCCAAGTTTACATCGTGTGGTTGGTGGTGCTCGCTGAAACTATCTACGAGAGTCTCCTCTAAACAATATCAGGAAGTGGTGTGCGTGTATCTAACAGTCCTTGTGCGAACGGCTGGGTAGGGTGTCTGATGGTCAGAGGTAGGCATTTCCAAGCTACCCACATGTGTCGGCGCTCTCGTGAGCGTGAGTGGATTGCGTGTCTCCCGCTTGGCCGTTTTATGTCGTACCGGTTGTCTACTCGCTGTTCTGGTCCTGGCCGTTCTGCTCAGTCGGAGTCTGCCATTAGCCGAGCCTCCAGCAAACTGACTATCAGAGGGCGGACCTCCTCCAGGCACTCAACGACGACGCGGAGGTTGTTGACACATTGCGCCGGGACCCTCTGGCCGCTGCGCAGAAGACGGGCGACTTGGCCGAGCAGAGCCCCGGCCGCTCCAGCGTTCTCCACATCCCGCTCCAGGGATCCGAAGGCGATAGCCATGCGCCGAAGAAATGCGGAGTACGCGATGGGGACTACAGCACCAGCCTGGAGGGCCGCGTGGAGGTCCCGGAGGCGACGAGATTCCTCCCTGAGGATGGCGCGTTCCGTATTGTTCGTGTCGCGGTTGAGCTGTTGCGCCAGAGCCGTGATGGACATGAAGTCGGTTGTGGGGAAGTCGGTCGTGGGGAAGTCGGAGTCGGCTGTCATGGCGGAAAGGAAACCGTGATGGATGGGCCAAGGAAGGTGGAGACGGTAGTTGTATGAGAGGCAAAGTGAAGAGAGAAGAAGAGAGAATGAGAGAAGGAAGGTGGCGGATGTGAAGTCGGTGGAAGGGGTTTGTGTATGGGAACGGTGCGAGGATGGGGGGCGACGCGCCAGCTCCGCCCTCGTCCACTAGACTTAACAGTCGAGTCAACCGATCCCATTGTGGGCCATCGAGAGACAATCGAAATACCTGTAATGAGCAGCCCTATCCTTCGCCCCACAACGTCTCACGCCCGTACTGGACACCACACATGCGTACGTGGCATCAAGCTACATACCTCGACCAGTGTCCTAGTAGCCTGTACAAGTAACGATGCTATCTATGGTGCTCTATTCTGCTGCTCACTCCTCGGCGGGGGTGTTTGCGCGAGTGCTCTCAAAGCTAGTCTCGGTAGCCTCCTCACTTCCAGGTTCCGACGGCTCCTTGTCAGCCTCGTCGGGTACAGTGTCCTGTTCATTAGCGCGAATTGCTGCACACGCCACGCAGATGCTCTGCCTACCTTATCCTCCATGGAGTTGTTGGCGCTACCATCGGTTTCTTCCTCGTTTTCCTCCGGAATCCCGGGCAACCATGCCTTCACCTCCCCTGCAGCTTCGGCTTCTTCGGGCACCGGCTGCGACTTTTCAGAGGAGAGCTGTGGTCAGTCTTGCGCTTGACACAACTGGTACCTACCTGTTGGATGTAGCGATGCATGTCATCGATTGTGACGTAGGATGAGAAGACGAGGCGATGAGCGGTGGGGACACGCTGCCCAGAGCGCAGGGTGAGCCGGGCCTCCTCGACGACAGTGCAGAGGTCCCAGATCTCCGGGTCACCGACGTGGTTCAAGCGACCCAGAATCCATACGACAAGGTTGAGGTATTGGTGATCGAAGGAGCCATGGGGGCGCTCAGAGTTGAGGAAGGAGGCCGCGTCCCTCATGATCGCTGTGACGAGGTTGTGCCACTCGAGACGTGTTTCCACGGGCATCTGGGGGTTGATGGAGGAGATGCCCTGTTCGAGAGTGCAGTTGGCCGTAAGTGCCTCGATGAGGAGTTCTATGTCGCTCTTGACCGAGGGAGGGGTAGGGGGGATGAGCCTGAGTTGCGGGATGGAGGGAAGGTCCGGGGACTGGTCCGAGGGAAGGTTCTGGGCCCTCATGGTGGCGACTTATCGGCTGGAGTGTAGCGGGCAGTGTGCGATGTGTACAGGTACCTTTGATTCGGTGCGGTAGGGTAGAGACGTAGAGTAGAGAGAGGGGGAGAGGAGAGTGGGAGATGAGGAGTAGTGGAAAGTGAAGAGGTGAGCAGGATGGAACCACTCCAATTCCGGTTCACTAGTCTCCGGCACTAGTCTCCGGTCTAAGATCTGAGAAGTGCGAAGGCATGAGAGTGCCACAGTCATCTCCTCGCACCATCCTTGTCATCTGCGCAGCGCCGCAGCCCGCTACACGCGCTACAGGGGATTCATCCCCTTTACATGCACAGTTCCTGGCCCCTCTACAACTCTTGTACACTCCGCACACGTCACTCCACAACATCCTCGTCTCTCCCCTCGCAAACAGCGGCTACGCCTCTTCCTCCTCGAGTTCGTAGCCCTCAGCGACCGTTTTCGTCTGGGCAAACTTCCTGGGACTGATGCCCCGGTCGTACAACTCCTGGAGCGCAGGTGACGACCGCCCCTTCGTCTCGGGGAGGAAGAAATAGATCACTGGCATCAGCGTGGCTCGCATCCAGACTCACGGGGGAAGAACACGACCTGCGTCCCCGCAAAGATGAAGGCCGTCTTGGTCTCCAGTCCGGCCTGCTGCGGCGAGAGGAGGATCGGCACGACATACGTCCACATCGCGCCCCACGCGGACATGTGCACGAGCGCAAGCGTGATCGTCATCTGCCGGATCGAGGGGGACGGGATCTCGCCCAGCGTGACCCAGTACACGGGGGCAAAGGTGGTTGAGTACACGACTACCCAGAGGGAGCACATGGCGATGAGGGCCGCCGCGGCCTTGGGCGTGGTTTCGGTGCAGCCGAGGGCGCCGACGATGCAGAGGAGGAGGGCGGAGCCGACGATAGCCGTCAGGAGGGCTGTGCGCCGCGGCACGCGGTCGAGGATGAACCAGTTGCCCACGACGACAAAGACCACTGTCAGGATGGTAATTATGAGGCTGCCGATGAAGGGGTCTTCCAGCCCGGCGATCTGGAAGAAGTACGTCGTCTGCCCGTAGATGAGGGGCACGCCGATGAAGTACTGCAGCGCCGGCACGATCGCCGTGGCGCAGGTGCGCCTAAAGTTGGTGCCGACGAACAACGTCTTCCACGAGTACGTGGCCGCGCGGCGGCTGCGCTCGATCTCGTCGACGATGACGGCGTACTCGTGCTCCAGGTCGAAGCCCTCGACGCTGCCGACGAGGTGCGCGAGCGCCCTCTTGCCCCGCTCGTGCTTGCCCTTGCTGGCGAGCCACACGGGGCTCTCGGGCACGACGAGCAGCGGGACGAGCCACAGCGCGACGATCGTGAACTCGGAGTAGAAGATGCGGCGGAACTGCAGCGGCGCCGTCCGCTGGAGCACCTCGAGGCCGATGGCGCACGGCAGCTGCCCGAACGCGTAGCCGAGGGCGAAGGCGCCCATGACCGTGCCCCGCATCTGGGGCATGGCGAGCTCGGCGCACGTCGCCGTAATCGCGGCCTGCGCGAGGCCGGTCGAGACGCCCGAGACGATCTTGCCCCCGAGGAAGACCTTCCACTCGGCCGCGACCATCTCGAGCACGATCGCCACGACCATGGTGAGCGTCATGAACCACAGCGTCGGCTTGCGCCCGGCCCAGTCGCCCACCGGCGCAAGCAGCATGCCGGCCACCTGCCCGACGATCGTGCACCCGCTCCAGACGGAGACTATGACGGCGCCGAGCTCGGTCTCCCCCGTCGCGGTGGTCACCGTGCCCATCATCTGTGGTCAGCGTGTTCGTACACGACGCACCTCGATGAAGCCGGGATTCGCGACGACGTTCCCGGGCGCGACGATCGAAAAGCCCACGTACATGCCCCCGATGCACATGCTCAGCGACATGAGGTACCGGCGCCAGAACTTGCGCCGCGCCTCGCCGGGGGTCAGGTGCGCCCAGTGGCTGCGGAGGGGCTCGGCCTCCTCCTTCTCGACTGTCTCGACGTGCACGTCCGCGGTCTTCTTGTCAGTGTATGCGTCCACTGTGGGCGACATCTTGCGTTGGAGGTGGGTGTGGCACCTTGCAGGTACCAGCTTTATACACCCCCGCTCCCCCAGCTCGTCATCCGGCGCTAGAGTCGGCGCCTCTCGTGTCGTGAAACCGTAATCAATGCGGCCCCACGGAGGCCGGCCAGCGCCGATGCGTGCCCCCGGACCCCGCATGGGTGCTCCGCACATGTGGGTTGGTGCATGTGCCCGCTGCCGTGCCGGCGGCAAGGATGCGTGGGCGCGGACCTAAATGGCTGCTCGGCGGAATGCTCGATGTGCCGGGTTCAGTTACGGGGGGCTCAGTGAGGTTGGTGTTGGTTGTGGTGCGGGGCGTGGAGGATCGGCGGCTGGGTTAGAGAGCCTGTCAGAGGTGGGTCGCTGCAGTTCGAGACTGCAGGCTTTGGGGGCCGGGTGTGCGCAACCCGCTATCTCTTGCTGCGGACTCGAACGTGAGCTGGCGGTACTCACACTCACAGATCTAAGCTCCGAGCTCCAAGCCAAACAGCCGACCCGCCTGGCCTGTGCATGTGGATGCGGGGCATGGGCAATCGGCTGATGGGCATGGTGAGTGGGCAGTGACAAGTGCTATTCTCGAATCAGGAGTGGAGCGGCATTCGGGGAATGTTAAGCTGAGATTATGTCAAGTAGTGGCTATCTCGGTTATCAGCGTCCGGCGTGGCGATGGGTCTCACTGTGTTGGAGGACTGCACGGGAAATCCAAGCTGGATCAAGTGCGTCGCTTACCTCGCTTTGAGTTGGGGAGGCACGTCATTTGGTTGCACATAGGCGAGGGATGAGGCGTCTCTGAGCACGGTGGGTGGATGAATGACTGAGGTGAACGGGGCCTTGCCCCTGTCAGTGCAACCGCCCGCCGGATACAATCTGTAGCATATATGGGTCTTACAATCTCGTCTACTCCGCATCTAGATCCTGGGCCGCGTCTAGATCTTGAGAATGCTCACTGCTGTCAGCCCAGTCTCTCTGGTGAACTCACTGGCACGCTCCCGCACGGTGGGCGGCTCCTCGCCCTCAACCTCGGGCGAGGGCACGTCGCGCTCATGCTCCGAGTGGCCGCCGACCGAGCCCTCGGCGGGGGTGCCGGTGCCGCGGCCGTGCGGCGCGCTCATCCACCCGTCTGTCTTGGAGCCGAGGCGCTCGCGCAGCTTGGCGCGCACGTTGTCCGCCTTCTTCTCCTTGTCCTTCTGCTCCTCGGCCTCGGCCTCGCGCTCGATGTTCTCCGTCTCGCCAGCAAAGCTCGCGATGCTGCCACCGACGCCAGAGGTCGCCTCAGCAAAGTTCTCGTAGAGGTTGTGGCCAGCCGCATCGCCGCGCCCCTCGCCCGACCAGAAGTGGAAGGCGCGCGAGACCACACCGTACGAGGCGGGGGTGACCTCGACGAGGTCGCCCCGGGCAATCTCGATCGCAGGGACCTCGGACGGCGGCAGGCCGACGAGGTACGCGAGGAGGCAGCGGATGACCGATGCGTGCCCGATAATCAGGAGGTCGTCCTGGCAGCGCTCGAGCTCAAAGATGACTGGCTCGAGACGGACCGAGAGGTCGTGGTACGACTCGGCGCGCGGCGCACGGTGTGCGTACGGGTCGCCGAGGAAGCGGTCCCACTCGTCGGGGTAGAGCTCCTGCGCCTCGGCGGCAGATAAGCCGTCCCACACGCCCGGGTTGATCTCGGCCATGATCTGCTTCTGCACGACCTTGTAGCCCGCATGCACGAACGGCCAGGCGGTGTGGTGCGCGCGCCTCCTCGTGCTCGTCCACACGATGAGGGGGTTCTCCTTGGTGTCCTCGCCGCGCGCGCGGCGCTCCTCTCTCAGCGCCTTGCGGCGCGCCGTGACGGCCGCCTTGAGGCGCTCGGCGTACTCCCACCCCGCCGGCGAGAGGTCCGAGTCGGCCTTGAACGAGTGCTCGATGAGCGACTGCCCAGACTGGTGTAAGCTAGTGTTTGGCAACCGCAGCTCACCCTTGCAAAGAAGATGGTGCGCGGCCTTGTGTGTATATTCATGAGGAAGAAGCAGCACCGCGTCTGGAGGTATCCCTCGATGCGATTGATCTCGATACGCTCCCCCACGTTCATGACCTTGATGTACGGCCCCTCGTCGGCCGTGACCGTGTCGTACACGCCAGCCTGGCCGCGGATACGCTTCCAGTAGTCGGCGACGGCACGGTCGGCATCCCACCCGGCATAGTCGGGTGAGCTGAGCTTGACGCTGCGGATATTGGAGGTGATGATGTCGTCGTTGTCACACAGCGACTCGAGGAAGATGACGTGCACGCCCTTGGTGCGGAAGGTCTCGATAACCTCCTGGCGCGCAGTCTTGCTGCCGTTGTTTGCGTCGTAGATGACGACCTGGCCGCCCTGGACGGTGAAGAAGTCCCAGATCTGCTGCTCGAGGCCGCGCTTGACGCGTTCTCGAAGCGCGATGGTTTCTGGCGACTTAGGGCCTGGCGTTAGCGCTGCGAGCGAAGCGACGGGATGTGCGGGGAGGTGGTGCAGCAGTGGGGAGGTAACAAGAGGAGGGAGCAGATAGCGAGAAAGACGAGCAGCACGCCGCGCGTGGGTGGGTGGAGTGTAAGAGTAGCAGGGGCGGGTTGGCGAGTAAGACACGTAAAGAGACGGGCGCGACGGGTTCATTCGCGCACGACGGTGCGAGTGGACGACGGAGAGGAAAGCGCGTTATCGGACGCAGACTCACCGTCCGCCTTGTAGTAGTCGTTGGGCAGGTTCTTGGCGCCACCGAGCATCTTGCGGCGGTAGTCGCCGAGCGAGTAGACTCTAGTCTTGACGCCCAGCCAGCGGAGGTAGCGCTCGAGCGCGCGCGAGATGTGCGTCTTGCCGCGGGCTGTATCAGCGGTGTATCAAGGGGAGCGTACCGGGCAGGCCGACGGTGACGATGAGGATGAGGCCGGCGTGGAAGAGCCGGCCGGACTGGGTCACGTAGAGCGGCGCGGCCATGGCTGCTTGCTCTGCAGTGGAGGCCTTGGTGGTGGAGCTGGAGTTGGAGTGGGAGTTGGATGTGTTGGTGGTGTTGGTGGAGAAGAGAGACGAGACGAGTTGAGTTGAGCGGTGATATCATTCCGCTCAGTTTGCCCCACTCACTTTGACCTACAGAGGGACCATTTGTTGTTCGATTCGACAATCACCTCCAGGCACCACTTGGGATTATCGAATCGCCCAACAGCCCACCCTCGCTTGCACCGACGCCTCCAATACAACCAATGCAGCATGATGCTAGTCGTGATACATGTTGTGGTACAACCAAGCTGTCTACCTAGTCTCCGTTCAAAACTACGTTGTTGTTGCTGTCGATCTTGATGAACCGCCGCGACAGCTCGCCAATGCTAGACCGCGGGAGATGCGCAAGCGAGACCTTGGTCGCCGCCCGCGTGTTGCGCCAGTGCTCGGGCTGGTCGCGGCCCCCGTCCTCGCTGGCCTTGCGGATCGAAGACGCGCCATGCGGGATACTCGGCGGGTCGGTCGCGGGAGACATGGGTCTGGAGTCGTCCGAGAAGGCCAGCTGCCGCTCCATCTCGCCACGGAGGGATTCAGACGATCCGAGATACTCGGGGGCGAGCTCGTAGTCGTCGGAGTCCGAGGTCGGGTTGCTAGTCGGCGAAGGCTGCGGCGAACCCACGTCCACCTTCTGGGGCACGCGAGGGAACTGCGGTGCCGGAGGTGCCGGCGCCTTTGCCGGCGGCTCAGGCTCTGCCTCATGCTCGTGCTCGTGCTCGTGCTCATGCTCGTGCTCGTCGTCCATCGGGTTCGTCTCTGGCAACTCGCCGGGACTCGCCTGGCCCGAGGCAAACGAGCCAACGTTCTCGCCCCACGTGCTTGCGCTCTCGTCATGGTCCGGGAGAGACAGCTTGGGGATCGCAATGGGTGCCGAGATGGTGGCGCGGCGGTCGGGCTTCTCGGTGCTAGGGGAGCACAGGCTGCGAGCCGCAGCCTGAAGAGCGACGTGGCGAACCCTTGCCCAGTCGCGCTGGTCGCGGTCCTGGTCCTTGAGAAGCATCGTGATCCACAGGTGGAGCTTGGAGAGCTCGATGCGGTCGAACCGGATCTGGTTGGCAAGGTCGGGCAGCGCGGCCTCGATGCGGTCTCGCGTTGTCTTCTGGAAGGGCGTGAGGATCGCGAGGTTGCGGGCGATGCGCAGGTTGGTCGTCAGACGCTGCTCGATCTGCGCTGCGTTCGACTTGAGACCCTGGACACGCGACGCGATGGCCTCAAACCGCTTCGTCTTGTTGGTCGACTCGGCGGCCAGCTCGGACGGAAGCGAGAGCATCCGCGCTGCGCCAGCGCGCCCGGCCGCCAGCTCTGCCTTAACAGAGCCGATGACGGCCTCCATCTGCTCTCCGCCGTTGACCACGACGTCGTTGGCGCCAGATATGTCGACAACTGGAGCAGGCGAGGAACGCAAGCTTCCGACACGCCGCAACCTCGGGCGAGGCGTGGCCAACGTGTCGGTCTGCGCAGTCGGGTCATCGAAGACGACGGAGCGGACCTGCGAGCTCTCTGGCGGCTGGTATGGGGTCCCCGACTCGACATCCCGGAGGTGCTCCTCTGCTGCGACGGAGCCGGCCTTGACGGCGTCTCCGCTGTTCAGCCCCGTGCCGCGCATCCGGATGGCCGCAGTTCTAAAGGTGCTGGCGTAGTTGATGAGGGTGAGCCACTCGTTCATTTCGTACTCGTCGTTGAACTGCATCAAGAACTGGCGGTTGTCGGGCATGACGAAGCGGAACGTGAACGGCGTCGAGGTGTAGTCGCGGTCGAAGACGGCCACGCCTTCCTTGACGGAGAGAACCTCGTCCGGCTGGAAGCTCGTCATGCGGGGCACGAGCGGCGTGTCGCCCTTGCCAGCGTTGCGGATTTGCTCGATGAGAGTGAGCGCCCAGATGGGGTCTTTGAAGAAGAGGAGCTGCGAGCCCGTGAGGATAACGCTCCAGCTTCTCCACTTGCGGGCGGCGGCACGCTTCGTCGTCGGAGAATCGTCTAATGTCAGCTGCGCCGGTGTACTCTGAGACTTACCCTTGCGGCTGATCAGCCCGACCTTGGTGACCTTGAGCGTGGTGATCTCCTCCTTGGGCGTAGGGGTCATGGCACCGCCGCCCATGCCGGCGAGCGGAACGGACGACTTGCGCCGGGGACGCGACTTGACAAACTCTAAAGGGTGGGCGTTGGCAAACTTGCTCTGCAGGCGGTCAACATCCAAGAAGGGGCGAGTGCCCATGCAGGAGAAGGGGCTGTCGGCGGGGATGTAGCGCTCGACGTCGACGCGCAGCGAGCCCAGCTGGCCGCCGACGATGAGGTCGTAGACGTCGATCTTGCCAGAGCGGGGCAGGCCGTTGGAAGCGGACAGATGCGCACCAGAGGCAGCCAGAGCAGCCTCGTTGTCGTCCTCGATGAACACGAACGGCGTGAAGGTGATGTTGTCGAAGAACGCCTCGAGTACGGGTGGAGGCACGCCGTCCAGCCGCGTGTTGCGCACATAGTCGGGCTTCGTCATCTTGTTCTTGTTATGCCGGTTGAACGCGTCCGTGTGGAGCATCATCATCGAGAAGGCCAGCACGTACGCGTTGTCTGTCGTCAGCTGCATCCGTCCAGTTTCGCTCACCCTTGGTCCCAAACAGACCCGGTTCGCACAGGTCGTAGCGCGTTGCGAACGCTTCGATGACGCGGTCGATCTGCTGTGTCTCCTTCGGGAGAGACATGTGCATGAGCAGGCGGCGCAGCGCCACATCGAGCGCGATGTGGGTAAAGTCGAAGCGGTTCATGTACAAGGTCAACGCGGTGTTGTGGAACTCATCGGCACTGATGTTAGCTCCAACCTCCTTGCGGAAGCTCACCTGGTGGCCAAGATCCCGGCCAGCTCTCGCCGGTCAATGTTGTTGAGCCGTGCCAGCCAGCTCTCGGGCGTGTCGTTGTCGCGGATCGACGTGTCGATGTCCTCGACGTGCATGCGCTGCACGGGTGTCGCAGAGCGCGAGAGGGGGAGCGGGCTCTCGGAACGGCTTGGACCGTCCTCCGTCCCCGGACTGGGACCGCCAGACGAGCCCGCCCCAGGACCACGAGGAGGGAGCGGGAAGAGCTGACCAGGTGGAGGCTTGGGCGAGTTGGGGTTCGACCTGAACAAGCCAGTTGATAACCGCCTAATGGAGCCCGGTCTCTGGCGTGGAGGAGTGGAGGCCGTGGGGAACGTCGGGGTTGAGGGAGCCGGGAGGTACGTCGACGACCCACCGTAAGCCGACGGCGGGGCGAGGCCGGTCTCGTGCGAACCTCTGTGGGGACCATTGTGACCATGGCTCGCAGCGGTCGAGTTGAAGGTTCCGTGCCATGATATCGCTGAAGAGGTAGTCTGCGCGCGCGCGCGCCCGACGCGAAGCCCCGAATGAATGCCGAGGCTAGCGTGGGGATCGGCCGTGTGCGATCTTCTCGTAGAATGGGTCGTACGAGATGACTGCGAAGCCGCGTACGATGACCTCGGTGACCGCTCGGGTGTTTCGTTGAGCACCACACGTCGATCGTCCTCGCCAATCTGCAGCGCCAGACTTGACACCTGCGGCACGTCCTCGGGGCGTATTCTAACCGGAGGAAGAGCGGGGGAGGGGCCCAGTGATGATGCCGATGACTCCGGCCGCGGCAGCTCTCTCGACCCGAACTCGCTGGTGGCGACAGGGTCGCGCTCATCCGCTGAGCTGTAGCGCAGTGTGCTGTTGCTGCGGGGGCGATTCCTGGAGAACACGCTGCGCACCATGCCCATGACGTTCGAGCTGCCCGAATTGGATCTGGTCGACATCGTTGGGCGCTGGCTTCGGGGCAAGTCCAGGTCCGAGGGCGAGCGGAGCGACAAGGGCGACGAGGCCATGGACCCGTCCTCGGAGTGTATCCGGCGAGCGGCGTCGGAGAACGAGCGCCCACGGCCACCGGCACGAGGGGTCACCTGTGGTGGCGTCGCTTCGCCGGCATGCTCTGCAATCGTCGGGGGTGGACCAAGCTCCGGTAAAGAGCTCAATGGCGAAGTAGAGCCCATGGAGGATCGCTGAGAGGCAGGATCGAGGAGGCGACGAGCAACGCTGTCTCTGCTGGTTGCAGGAATGGGGATGGGGATGGGTGCAGGCTCGCGCCTGACATCGCTGTGGGAAGTGTTGGTAGTTGTCTCGGAGGACATGGTCTCCATCTCCAGCGACGGACGCTTGCCGGCCCATTCACGCGCGGGCCAGAACTCCTGCTGGTCGATGACGGGAAGCGATGAGAGTGACGACCCCGCCGAGTGCGGTCCCTTGACCACATCGGGGAGAGATCTGTTGATGAGCATGGGTGTTGACGCGTTGGTGCCAAAGCGCCCGCGCATGGGCGTTTTGTTGGTCGACTGGTCGTCGGTACTGTTCTCGCTGGGTCCGGCGTCGTTCTCGGAGGAGAAGAAGCCACTGCGTCTCTTGCGGAGCTTGGACTCGGACCGCCGCCGCTTGATGGTCTTGCCTCTCTGCACACCCAGCCACCCGAACACGCCCGAGGGGGTAGCGGGTTCTTCGTCATCGGTGGGAGGCGCAGGCTCGGCCACCGGTGCCCGAGAGAACATGGCGGATAAGCTGCGTGGCCGGCCCTTGATGGGCTTGCGGTCCTTGTCCTGGGACGGCTTGGCCATCTCGTCCGCAGAGAACGTGACCTTGACGATGGGGCTCGCGGCGCGATCTGGCAGGGGTGATGATACAGCCTGTGGCCTTAGGGCGAGGCCGGCAGGGGTCGATGCGCGCTTCGCTGCCACAGCCTCTGGGAGGCCCAGGCCGAGCGAGTGCGAGTGCGAATCTGGACGCTTGGGTGTGGGCGACTCTGGTCTGGGTCGTTCGGATCCCGCGGCGCGAGGGGTGCGCGTTGTTGAGGGGGTGCGCGAAACGGGTGCGGAGACAGGGCGGCGCTCTTCGGTCGCGTCGGGCAACTCTGCGCCATCGAGCATCAACGCCAATGTCGGGGAGGAGGGGCCCAGGCCGAACAAGCCTTCAAAAGCGTCGACAGGACTGCTTGGAGTCACGACAATGTCTGCTGGGGGAGCGGGGGTGGTGGTGATGGGGAGAGACACGGCTCGGGGGGCAGCGTTCAAAGGTCCGTCATGGGGAGGGGCGGCCGGGAGGGGCTTGTTCACAGGCGAGGTGTCGAATGGGGCGGCAGCCGCAGCAATGCGCTGCTTGCTCGGCGTATGTCTTGCGCCAACCGACGACGAGCGCTGGGGCACTCTAGAGGGGGAGAGGACGAGGGTGTGTGGGCGGGGCGCCGGGGCGGGGACAGGGAGGGCGTCGCCCGACGACGAGCTGTCGCTGGGGGTCCTTTTGAAGACGTTGGAAGGGAATGGTTTCTTTGGTTTAGTCATGGAACGGTAGAGGAGGAAGGGGATGAACGCACTGGCTTGACGGTATTGTTCCGCGAGAGAATGGCGAGCGTGGCCATGTCCTTCATGCGAACAGGCGCATCGTCGTCTTGGTCGTCATTGACCAGAGGCTTGGGCTTGGATTTAGACTTGCGCCTCACCGTGCCCTCGTAGTCCGAGGCCTCGTCGTCCGTTGGAGGATACTGGCGCGGGAACGCGTCGCCCGAGCTCTTGACGGGCGTGTCGAGCTCCTCCATGCGGCCGGCGGCGTCGGCAGCCGGCTCGTCGGGATGCTCTGGCGCTGTAGGCATGACGGACACGCGTTCCCTGCGCTTTGGCGTGACAAGGCCAAACCATGATCGTCTTCGGCCCTCCTTGCGGGACGGGGTGGAGGGCACATTCGACCCGTTTGGGCCGGTCAATACCATCTGGGCAGCTGGGGCTTAGACGCGCTCGGGCATGAGGTGGCAAGGGGGGAGGAGAGGGCGAGGGCGAGGGGGGAGCAAGGGCGAAGAAGAAACGCGGCCGTTGGAAAGGGCGAGTGGGAGGGACGCGCCGGGGTGGAGATGGTAAGGAGCGTGGGTGGAGGTAGTGGTGCGTGCGTGCGCGTGGACTTTTTGGTGGGTGGGGGCCGTGTCTGGGCGTGTGGAGCGTGGCTTTGGTACAGGAGCAAGAGGTGAGGATGTAGATGTAGATGGAGATGGAGATGTGTCGAGATGGAGAAGTGGAGAGAGAGAGAGAGAGAGAGAAAGCGAGCAAGAGACGAGGAGTTGAGGTATGAAATGAATGTGTGGTGCGAGGAGGGGTGGGATGTGAAAGGGGTAATCTGATCAGAGACAATCAATCTCACAGTAGCTCTAACCTCGTCACGATCGCTGCAACTGGCCTTCCATCCACACTCTTTCCTCTTGGGCTGCAACTCCTAGTGCCTGTCCGGACCCCATCTTGATGCATCCGTGCATCCGTGGTCTCTTGAGATGCCGCTCTGAACGGCTCAAGAGATTGTGCACAAGGAGGAATGGGGGATGCGACGGGGAGGGGAGAGGGACACGTCCAGCCCGATTCCAGGTACCGCGTTGCCAACCCTCATTTTCCATGTCCCGCACTGCCGCTCTCCTCTTCCTCCTCGCCAAGTCTCCATGACCTGGCACAACTGGTAAAAGGTAACATGTCGGGCCGAGCGGTGACTATCTTCCGGGTCCAGGTCCCCACAGTTGAGACATGCAGCATGTGGTTAACACTCGTGCGGGAGTGGAGAGAGAGACGCGTCCAATTGCTGCGGACAGCATGGCACCATGATCCGCACACCGCCCAGGCCCTCTCACTGTGGATTCTGGGGTGAACGAGGTGAAGAGGGGCGTGGGGCAGACGACGCGTGGTAGTTACCCTGGATGTTGGATGATGGACCGACAAAGTTGGCTCCCGTTTCAGGTAGCCATAGTCTCCCTTCACACCGCACCTCACCCGCACCTCTACCATCTCCTCCTCTGCTCTGCTCTCGAGTCGAGCAGCTCGAGCAGATAGTCCGTCCTGAGCGGTCCCCTCTGCCCCCTCGTTGTGCACACGAGACAATACACCCTGGTATTGCCATTGCAGCTCCACGTGTAATGCATCCCTCCATGGAGTTCATCCCATGTCCACGCCCACCTCCACTCACTTACTGCTCGGACCGTAGTTGCCGAACCCCACCCCCACATCAACACCCACCTCTCATCTAACCCCCCTCTCACATCAACAATGGCCTGTCTCAACTTTGTCCGCCGCGTATGTCCCTCCATCCTCTAACCCAGCTCACCCCAGACCTGGCAAAAGACCATCGACAAGGCCGGTGCGTCTCGTCGCTGACTGCTCTAACTCTAGGCCATGACGGCAAGGTGCTCAAGAACATGATCGTGACCCAGGCCAAGCCCGGGTGGGTGCGCACCGAGCTCAAGATCGGCACCGAGCACATCAACAACCACAACGTGGGCGGTTGACTGGCGCCGCTGACACCAGACGATCCACGGCGGCGTGATCCTCTCCGTGCGCCCTTCCATGGTGGAGCTAACGGCAGATGGTCGACACCGTGACCTCGCTCGCGCTGCAGTCGCGGGGCATCGTCCCGCCCACGGGCGCGAGCGTGAACGCGTCGTGCGAGTTTGTGCGCCCCGGCGGCCAGGTCGGCGACACGATCTTTGGCGAGGGCGAGGTAACCCAGCTCGGTGCGCGGCGACCAGACACGGGCTGACGGCAGGCCGCACGCTCGCGTACACGCGCGTCAACTTTTACAATGCGCAGAACAAGATTGTCGCGTTTGGCTCGCATACCAAGTTTATGGGCAAGAACCAGCCGAGCGTGGGCTTTAGCGCGGACGGCGAGAGCGAGGTGCCCCTCGAGGGCAAGGAGACCAAGCTGTAGAGAGGCTGGGCTGCAAACGTATAGATGCATGGACTTGCTGGTTAGTCTGCGGGGGGGTGAGCTGGAGGGCGGGGGTTGCGTCTCGATGCTAGCTCGACTCGCGATGGGCAGTGGCATTGGTAGCCGAGCGAACCCCGCACTCTCCGCACTCGCGGGGAAGAGCGGAAGTCAAGCGTACGGCGCCGGCCTACGCCCGCCCGAGCTCCGGAAATACTCCCGCTACCGGCGTCGGAACAGCCGAGCTCGACTGGAAACATCTCGATAATCTAGATCTCCACCCACTCGCTCAACCACCCACAGATGGCGTACATCACCGCCGGCGACCTGGACCGCGTCCTCCAGCGCGCAAAGGACAAGGACGCGCTCGGCATGAAAATTGCAGAGGCCATCGCGCTGATCGAGGGCGTGCTCGACGACTATGGGTATGTCGGCGGCGTGGAGCGGGGCTAACGGCAGGGAGCAGGCCGTCGCGCTGAGCTTTAACGGCGGGAAGGACTGTGAGTGTCGCGCCGGAGGGCGGTGTTGTCTCGGCTGGTTGAGGATGGAGTGGTCGCCGTCGGGCAAAGGACCGCGGTGGAGCCGTTGCCGGGGGCCGATCGCCGCCGCCCGCCACTACAGGACGCCCCATTCCAGCTGCTGGATATCGCTGGGATCCCGGAGACCATCCGAGGGAAGGGGAGGAGGAGGGCGGGGTGGCGATGAGCGGCTAGGGACGCGTCGGCTTCACTCCGCCAGTCGCCTCAGACTGGCACACTAGCCCGGGCGACTGCCCCGGCGACTCACCATGCCCCGGCTTCATCCCGGTCCTCTCCTCCACTACCCCCGCGTCGCTCTCCCCTTCCTTCTTGCTCTTGCCGGCTTAGGCATCCCTCTGATGTCTTCCGGACGATGTCCGGGAAGCCGGCGGCGACACGTTGACCATGTCTCACCCTGGGCGGGTTAGCTAAGCCGGGGTGATCTCCGACCCCGGGCCGGCTCAGCATCCCCTCCCCCCCTACGACTCACCCCCTCCTCAACCTCGCTGACCGCAGGCACCGTCCTCCTCCACCTCTTTGCGGCCGTCCTGTACGCGCGCCACAACACGCCGCAGTACCCGCCCCCCCGCGCAATCCACCCCACCCCCTCCTGCCCCTCCTCCCCCCGCAACCCGCCGCACGACGAGCCCGCCCTCTCGGCCTCGTTCCGCGC
>JAMALN010000085.1:0-66904 GCA_023630115.1 Cutaneotrichosporon sp. PK4640 | reverse complement strand
CAGAAATGACATGGATGAGACTAGCAAGTGGGGGTGGCCAGGGTTGACCATGGCCAGGAATGACGTGTGGTAGAGTATGACAGCTCGCCACCAGCCACGTGTTGTGGCGAGGCTAGTGGCTGTCCTGTCCCCACTGACACACGCTCACCGGGCCTGGCCCACCAAGCTTTTAGATACGAGGCGTGACGCTGTACCTTCTGCGCAGGCGGCTGGCAGGCAGCGGGAGCAGGTAGGGCAGCGGGACAGTGAGAGGAGGACATGCACAGCAAAGATGGCAGATGGCATGCTACAGTAGCGAATGGATCGTCCGACCGCGCTTGGCAGGGGCGCTGGGATCCAGCCTCATGCCGCCGTCCGCAACGTCCTCACGACGATACGTGCAGTGCCTGCTCCGCGGGCCGATGCATGATAGCCTGCCGTCGAAGCCAAACCTTGTGCGTGTCGTGCCACCGCCGCCAGGTCGTGTCACTGCCGCGCCAAGGTGGCGTGGCGCCGTTGCCACTCGTGCACTCGTTGGTGCTGTAGCCCACTCGTCGGCGCTGTGGTCCACTCGTCGGCGCAGCGGTCACCGGCGTGGTCACTCGTACAGGCTACTCCGTCCCGTCGCTCCCACGTTCGCCGTGCTCAGCCGCGCAACCTAGTATTACATACATCAAATAGTCCTTGTATCGTCTATTCTAGTGGCGGCAGGCACTCATGCCTGTGGCGCCGTGGGAGACGGACGGGCGGCCCCAGGCCGGCCCCCAGTGGAGCCTACTGGGGGGGTGTGGGCGCGCCCTCGCCCTCCTCGCGGCGCTCGCGCCCGACATTCCCCAGCACCTCGAGGAGGACCTTGACCTGGCGCTCGAGCGCGCTCTTCTCCGCCCGGAGCGCGACGACCTCGTCCTCGAGGTGTTCTGCCGTCAGCAGAGCATACACGGGACTCACTGGCATGGGACTCGAGCTCGTTCTCGCGCTGCTTCTTGCGGAGGCGGAAGCGCGCGCTCGCCTCCGTGTTGCGCTGGCGCTTGAGCTCGCGCCGTCCGTCCTTGTAGGCGGGGAACGCGGCCTCGGGCGACGCCGCGGGCGCGGGGTACGGCGTGAAGGCCGGCGCCGGCAGTGTTGGGGTCACCTGCGGGGTGGCGGGGGCGGCGGTGGACGGCGCGGGCGTCGCGTACGCCGCGAGGAAGGACTCGATGGTGCGTGGCCGCGTCGACGCGGACGAGGACGTGTCGCTCGCGCCCGAGCCCGAGCCGTCGCGCGAGGGGCCGCCGAGCGGGTCGAACTTGAAGTCGGGGGCGAGGGAGCCGTCGAAGAGCTGCCAGAAGGCGTCCTCGTCCTCGGGGGGGAAGGGCATGGGCGCCGGCGACACCTGGTCGTACGAAGCCATCGGGGGGCTGATCATTTCGGAATGAGTGTGCGTGCGTTGGTGTGCTGGGCCGGTGACGTCGAGTCAAGGCGATGCCAGTTGCTCAACAACGGCGAGGGTGTAGACGGCGAATGTGGTGGTCGAGCTGGATGCGGCGACGGCGAATGTGGTCGAGCTGGATGCAGCGACGGCGAATGAAGGTCGGTGGGAGACAAACGGGAGTGTAGTAAAGTAGAAAGCAGAGCACAGTATTGTACGATGTTGTCAAGCAGCAACGAAAGTTCCAGACGGACGTTCAGTGGCAGCAATATCTGTCTGGTGCTGTAGATGAGCTGTCCAAGGACGAGGAATGCACCTGGCGTGGCCCTGGCTGGGGCCGGGTGATTATGCGCAGGGTTAGCCACTCTCGATAAGGCCAGGGGTACGGCATGATTACAGCGGGAATCAGGACTGCAGTGCAGCCGAGCTGGCAGACAGTCACCTCGCTGGTACCCCGCTCGGGCCAGGGCAGTCGGCCAGCGTTCGTGGGAACTCGAGGCCTGCGTGCGTTCCGCAGCATGCACTGGGTTCGACGTCATGGGCGGGCGGAACGGGCGGCGGATGGGGCTGGTTCGATGGCACCTGGTCAAGTGTTTGGAAAGGGACAGGGGTCACGGCGGCGGGGTGGGGCTCGTGGGGACCGGGCTGCCTGGAGGCCGGGATGCGGAGGGGTGTCTAAGATCCAGCCAGCTAGCATGCCCGGCCCGCTGTGCAGCTGTGCAGCTGCGCAGGGGGGAACACTCACATCAGCTGGTCAAGCCGGAGACGCTAGTTGCGGCCTAGGCACGCGGGTCAAGGTGCAGTGCCATGTCAGTGCATCAGAGTCGACTAGAAGAGGGATGCACAGGAGATGGGGGAGTTGTTGAAGAGTAGTAGCGACAAAACAAAGAGTCGTCCCAGCGTTTCAGGCAGACATTGCGTAAGATCCAGCGCTGCCGTGCGCTTGATGCACTCCCGTTCCGTGGTTTCAGCTGTCCAGCGCTTGGAGTCAGGGCGGCTGGAATCGTGCCCCGCACCCCGCCCTGGCCTGTTCCTTCCCGTGCCGTAGACCGAATACCAACTCCACTCCCAGCTCGTGGTCCTCACCCAGCCTCGACGATACCGAGCAAGGGCCGGACGCGGGTGCCAGGTGCCACAGAACCCCGCCGAACCAGCCCGTTCCGGCAACTCGGTGGCTGCCGGCACTGGTCCGCCAAACTCTGTTGTTCCGCGCCACCGTCGCATCCATCGTACCACCTTTCGTGTCTCGTAGGTTCGAGGTTCCCGAACAGCGAGAAACCAGCCCCACCACATGCCGGCAGCGTGCAGCAGGCCGCCGCACGGGAATCCGCAACCGAGATCGTCATAAGGCGGGCGCTGCCGGCCGGCCGGCTGAGATATTTTGCGCACCTTGGCGCAGCCTTCTCGGCATGCGCAGGGAGGAGGGCGCGGTGGATCTGGGTGCGGCGTCATGCCGCTGTCCGCCATGTGGTGTGCAGGTGGATTCTCTCGTCAGCTCGGGCTCGGATGTGCGGCTCCGTCGCTGTATCTTTGCGTGTCCTCGCTTCTGCGCTGGCCGAAGGGCATCGGCCGAAGTGACGTGAGTGCAAAAGTCCGTCCCGGCGCTCTCTGCCCGGGCTCTCCTCCGCTCTGCTAGCGCCTACTCGGTCTCCTCCGCTCCGCTAGCGCCTCCGCGCCTTCTCGCTGTTCTCGCCAATCCACGTGGCGAGCGGCGGATAGCGTCCCGCTACGTCCGCTACCGAGCCTTAAGGGGACGGAATTCACTCCTGCCGGCGGGACGAGGGTCAGGCGCGCGCGGTGGACGATCGTCCTGCAGGAGCAGGGATGCATAAGTTGCCGATCCGAGGGTAGTTGAAACCTCCGAGGCGGCTGCTGGGCACTGGAGCTGGAGAACGGGAGATAAGCGAAGAGGCTGGATAGTGGTTGATGGTACGACCTGGATAGTTGATGAGGATGGGAAGCGACTAACGAAAGCGAGAACCGGGAGTGGATCTGGTGGACTTGGGGCTGGAACGACAGCTGATGTGGGTCCTGAGATACACCCGCTGCTTGATCGATGAGAGAGGCACCCATGCCACATGCCACAAACGTGGTCCTTGACGTCAGCTCTGCCACTGACCTTGCCACGTCATGGTCATTATCACTACTGCGCGAGTAGCGAGAGAACCTCGCCGTTCTGCCCTTGTACACGTCGGTGACTTGTTTGGCACATGTTGACCGCCACAGACTCTCGCTACCGGCGGTTAGGCCGACAAGAGGCCCGAGCAGCCAACCACAGTCGACTTCCCCACACTCGGTTGTCTCCTACCCCACATCCCTCGGCGCCGCCTCGAGCCGCCTTGGGGCGATCGCGTGTGCCGCATCTCCCGCATGGGGGACATCGCCCATCACAACAAATCTGCTCATCTCCATCCACTGCACCAGCATGTTCTCGCCCCTCCTCGCCGGGCCCAGCCGCCTCGCGCTCGCACCCCTCGCCCGCGCACCGCACAGGTTGCGGCGCCTGCACGACACGGTCAGAGGCGCCACGGCTGACGGGAGTGAGTCGTGGCTTGGCAGCACTGATGTCAGCGCCGTACAAGGTCACGCTGAAGAGCCCGAAGGTCATTGGGATCCAGACGTCGCGAGGGGAGCGGACGTGAGTTGCGAGGCGGGGGAAGGGGGAGGGGAGGGGAGGGATGAGGCGAGATGGAGGCGATGGAGGGCGAGATGGAGGAGACGGAGCGCCGGAGACGGTGTGATCCTGAGACGGCAAACCCAGCGCTGACCCCAGATACCTCGAGGACACGACTTCAGTATGCGCGATCGATGTCGACCGCCGGGAATTGCAGGCGTCGCTGCCGCGCGGGACGCAGTGGTATGGCGGGTCGGAGCCAGGGACGGAGGAAGTGACGTTTGTGGGCATCTTTGATGGGTGAGTCGATGCGGGGGTGCGCGGGGCGGTGAGGTGTGTGTGGGAGAAGGGTGTGGAGGACAGGGCATGGGGTGCGGAGCGGGCTGTGTGGAGCCGGAGGGAGCGAGAGACGGTCGTGAGGACGTGATGGAGGGACAGCGATGAGATGGGAGGGAGGTGGGGAAGCGAGGGAGACTGACGAATTGAGCGGGCGGGAGTGAGAGGGCAGAGGGGAGGAGTCCGGAGCGAACTGGGCACGAACGCGCTAACCCCAGCCACGGCGGAACATCGGTCTCGCACTTCCTGCGCGACAACCTGGCCGGCATCATCGAGAGCGTAACCCCCGACGACGTCCCCGCCGCAGTCGAGGCGACCGAGGAGCTGGGCGGATACTTTCGCCGCTGGAGGGGCGGCGCGCTGTCCCGCTGGACAAAGTGGGCGTCCGAGCCAGCAGACAAGGCCACGGACCGGCTGACCCTCGACGAGCGATTGACGCTGGCGTACCTCAAGGCCGACCACCGGATCCACGCCGAGACCAAGAACGGCGCGCAGCACTGCGGCTCGACGGCGTCCGTCGTCCTCATCCAGTCGCTCGACAAGCCCGCGCAGCCCCACTTTGCGAGCCAGCAGCTGCACCTGACGATCGCGCAGGTGGGCGACACGCGCGTGCTGCTGTGCGACACGGCGCTCGGCGAGGTATGGGCGCTCACGGACCGGCACCACGCCGAGAGCCGGGTCGAGTCGGACCGCCTGCGCCGCATGGGCACGGACAAGCTCATCTCGGACTCGTTTGGCGAGACGCGCTGGATGGGCGCGATCGAGAACACGCGCGGCTTCGGCGACTTTGAGTGGAAGAGCTCGGGCGTCACCGTCGAGCCCGAGGTCACGCACCGCGTCATCAAAGGGAGCGAGTACGCGTACCTCGTGTTCGTGACGGACGGGCTGACGTCGCTCCTGTCGGACCAGGAGCTCGTCGACCTCGCGCGCCAGTCGGCCGACCCCACAAGGGCCGCCAAGACGATCGTGCACTTTGGCGAGGACCTCGGCGCGCAGGACAACTGCACGTGCATCGTGGTTCCGCTGGCTGGGTGGGGCAAGATTGGCGGCGAAGACACGACAGAGACCCGCCGCGAGTACCGCCGCTCCCAGGCGAGCCGGCTCAACACGCGCATGCAGCGCATGTAGCCTCGTGTATCCTTTAATCTCACTGGCATCTGGCATGAATGCAACATCACAAGCTACAGACATGGCTCATGTCCAGGCGCTACAAGTCTACTACGCACTTATTCTAACGAGGCCTGCGCGTCCGTCACAGCCCTCTTCCCATCTATACCCGCGCGCAGCGCGGCACACATGTCGCACGATGACACAACCGATCAGGAGGGGGGCGCGTTCGCCGCGGCCGCCGCGAGCGCAGCGGCGCGCTCCTGGGGCGACGGGACGGGGTGCTTGTCGTCTGCCGGCGGCGAGCTCGACTTGAACAGTAAGGTCGAGACATACTTCTTGTGGTAGCGCGACGTCGTGGCGACACCGAGTGTGCCGTTCTTCTGGGCAGACGCCATGAGGTGGTTGAGCACGACGTGCGAGGGCGTGGGGAGGATGGCGTTGTCGTCGACGGCCTCGGCCTGCGCGCCACTCGCGGTGGGCGGGTTGGGCTCGGGCGGGCGGCGGGGGTCTGAATTGAGGATGACCTTTTCCAGAATCCTCGGGAGCTGCGGGGGCTTGGGCACAGGCGCAAAGTATGGCGCAGTGCTGACAAACTGCCGCAGCACGTCGTTCGAGTACATCTGCGGCAGCTCCTCGAGGTATTGGTACAGCACGAGGGCGGTGGGGAGCTCGCTCGTCCACTGGTGCGGGTCGACGTCCTCGGCCTTGGTGGCGGGCTTGGCGTCCATGGCCCACTCGGCCGCGAGCTCCTCCTCGGTCTTGGGCGCGTCGACCTCGATCCAGTTGACGAGCGTGCCGTCGTCGTCGGTTGCGGTGGGAATGGCCTTGGAGCATCGCCACGAGTCGTCGACGATAAACTTGAGGCGGTACTGACCCGGCGCGAGGCGGAGGACCGTGTTAAAGTCGTGCGTGCTCTTCTTCAACTTGACGCGACCGCGCCAGTTCTCGGCAAAGTTGCCCGTCACGTAGACGTTCTTGCCGCCGCCGTTCCACTGGATCGGCACGTCAACAAGCCCGTCGTGCTTGGCCCCGTCGTCGGCCGCGCCGGCGGGCGCGGGAGGTGCGGGAGTCGCGGCCGCGGTAGGGGGAGGAGGGGTGAGGCCGGTGCGCAGCGGCGAGTCGACGGGCTTGACCTGCGGCCGTGGGCGGTGCGCGCGGTCTGGGAGCTCGGCGGCCACGGCGCGGGGCGAGCGGATAGGGATGGGGCGGGATGGGACGTGCGTGCTCGAGTCGTTGACGGGCACGACCGTCACGCCGGGGACGACAGAGCCGCAGGCGGGCTTGGTCGGCGACATGCCGCTCCCGGCGCGGCCGACACTGCTGGCACGCTGGTGGGACGATGCGGCGCCTGGTGCTGATTGGGCGAGGGCAGAGGTGGCAGCGGCGGGTGATGCGCTGGCGTTGGCGGTCTGGGTGGCGGTTGTGGGTTGGGGGGAGGCGGGCGTAAAGCTGAGCTTGTTGAGGTCTGGGAGTTCGAGACTCTTGCGCCTGCGAGGGCTCGAGGCGCCTGGCTTTGCCGAGGGAGAGGTGGGGTTTTCGGAGAGTGGAGAAGAGACGCCGTGCGCGGGTTGACCCTGTTGTTGTGGTTGACGCTGGGGCATGGGGAGGCGGAGGTTGGGATGCCTGCGCTGTGATGGCGTACGACCCAGGTCTGTGGGAGGGGATGTAGATTGCAGTCCACCAGCACCCTTTGGGCCTGGAGAAGAGTGTGAGCCGTGAGGGTGGTGTTGTGAGGGAGTGTTGCCCATGTTGAGAGGAGGGGGTGTTGGGAGAGCAAGAGTCAAAAGTGGAGTGTACACGGGTTGATGGTGGGTTGGATGGGTTGGATGGGTTGGATGGGATGACACAGTGGTGGCTAGGTGCAACGTCGTGACCGTCGGGGTGAGGAGAGGTCGCAATCACCAATCCTCATTGGGTGGCAACCCCCCACCGTACGAGTACGGTGGTACGGTGGCAATGGCAACCACATAACGGGACCAATTCGTGGCACACGGGCACGGCCCACTGATCCACTGAGTGACCCTTTGAGACGACCCCCTTGTTTCTGCACACTGCCCCACCACCACTCTGACACGCCTACTCCCTCAACGCCTAGCACATACCCCAGACTCATGCATGCACGCACTAGTCTCCGCGCGAAAGCATGGTATTCGGGCATCTCACTTGGCCAGCCCCACTCTGCACCGTGGCAAGCACCACTCTGGATGCACGGTGGAACGTCACAGGGGCAGCTAATTGAGGTCCGCAGGTCCGCGATCGTGGACGTTGCAGCCTGACAACGATTGGTGGTTCGGCTGGGCGTAGATCTGGCGGGTTGTCACTTGCTCGCGCATGTCCGACGACATGGCTGGCGAGGCAAGGTGCGACGTGAGCCACGGACGTGGTGGTGATTGCGATAAGTGTGGCGTCGACGACTGGGGGGAGGGCGCACCCCAAGGTCGTGGTCGCTTGGCTTGTATGGCCTGGGAACTGGCTCTGGCTTGAAACAGATTGGCACACACCCACTCTAGCCACTCTATGTCACACTTGTCCGTCGTTTATCACTCCAATGAATCGCCTCGCCACCGCCTCGCACTCGTCCTCTGCTGCACTGTGGTCGATTCCCATGCACCCATGATATCTTGCACTGTTATCGTTGCAATCTGTTGCAAGAGAGTGAGTGAAGAGAGAGTTGTGTGTATTTGTATTAAGTAATATTCCACGTGTATTGTGTTACAACCCCCCACCCTTGCCCTTAGGATTAGCGAGGAACCGTGTGATGACCGCCCCTTGTCCGTTGGCCACCACTCACTCACACTCAACTCCACTTCATCACTCTACCTTGCTGCACACATCCTCGACATCACAACGTCCTCTGATCCCATCACTCCAACTCCAACACCAACACTCACATACTCTTCCCATCACCCATCACACTCCACCACCACGCCACCACCCACACCGACATGGCGACCCGCCCGGCGCCCCCCGTCCCCTCGGGCCGCTCCCGGCGCGACCTGCCGCCGGGAGCCACCGAACCCCGCTCGCGCCCCAAGCCCAGAATCGGCCAGTACATCATCGAGCGCACCCTCGGCACCGGATCGTTCGGCAAGGTCAAGCGTGAGTACGGCCAGCCCCAGCCGCTAACTGCAGTTGCCACGCATGCCATCACTGGGCACCAGGTCGCGCTCAAGCTGATCAACCGGAGCAAGATCACGACGCCGGACATGAACGCCCGTGTCAAGCGCGAGATCCAGTACCTCAAGGTGTTGCGGCACCCGCACATTATCAAGCTGTGCGTTGCGGTAGAGCGTCGCTGACCGCAGGTACGAGGTGATAACGACGCCGACGGACGTGATCATGGTCATGGAGTACGCGGGCGAGGAGCTGTTCAACTACATTGTCGCCAAGGGCAAGGGCGGGATGGACGAGAACGAGGCGAGGAGGTTCTTCCAGCAGATGATCAGCGCCATCGAGTACTGCCACCGGCACCACATTGTGCACCGCGACCTCAAGCCCGAGAACCTGTTCCTCGACTCGCACAACAACATCAAGATTGGCGACTTTGGCCTGTCCAATCTTATGACGGACGGCGACTTTCTCAAGACGTCGTGCGGCAGTCCAAACTATGCCGCACCAGAGGTCATTTCGGGCAAGCTCTACTCGGGCCCCGAGATTGATGTGTGGTCCGCCGGCGTCATCATGTACGTGCTGCTGTGCGGCAAGCTGCCCTTTGACGACGACCACATCCCGTCCCTGTTCAAGAAGATCGAGAGCGGGCGGTACACGATGCCAACGCATGTGTCCAAGGAGGCGCAGCATGTGCTGCAGCGCATGCTCGTCGTGGACCCGGTCAAGCGCGCGACTATTGCCGAGATCCGCCAGATGCCCTTCTTCACCGAGCATCTCCCGCACTACCTCCAGCCGCTCCCGCCAACACCGATGACGGAGAGATACCCCTCTCTGCCTATGGACGACCTGAGCACGCTGCTGCTCCTCAACGAGGGGCAGGCGGACCCCGCCAAGGTCGCCGAGGAGAAGGGGCTGGTCTTCACCAACGACCTCGGCATCATCGACGCGGACATTGTCGCAGAGCTCCTCCAGAAGATCTCGACCTACACCGAGCCCATGGTGTGGGAGGCGCTGCAGAAGGAGGGCGACAACCAGGTCAAGGTCGCGTACCAACTTGTGCGGGACCACAAGCGCATGCTGCGCGACTCGATGTACTCGTTTGAGGACGAGGACCAGTCTGCCCTCGAGGACTTTATGGCCTCTTCCCCGCCAGCTTGGAATGCCGAGGTGCCGCCTCCGGGCCAGCGCCCCGTCGACACGGGCGACGTTGAGGAGAACGACCTCGACGAGGTCGACCCCGAGATCCAGGACATCCCGAACTCGCACTTTGAGGTTCTCGACACCTCGCTTCCGGGGAAGAGCGCGTCGTCCGACAGTGCGCACGAGCAGGAAGCTGCCGAGCGCGCTGCGCGTGCTCTCCTCTCGACCCAGGCGCCGAGCCCGACCGCCGCGTTCGAGACGAAGCCCCTCCAGAAGCCCAGGTGGCACTTTGGCATCCGCTCGCGCTCCCCGCCAATGGAGGTTATGCTCGAGATCTACAAGACGCTCCAGTTACTCGGCATGGAGTGGCGGCGCAAGGAGAACATCCCGCTGCCCGAGATCGGGCCGGTCCCGCCTGGCGGGTACACCGAGGAGGTCGAGGAGGCGCTGTGGAAGTGGCGCGAGGAGAACCCGGACAAGGAGCCGCCGGCGATGGGCCGCAAGCCGCCCGGCAAGAAGGAGGCGGCCGCGAACGAGAAGGCCGCGCAGGGGCTGTTCTTTGTCGAGACGCGGGCGCGCTACGGCGACGTGATGGTGAGGCGCGAGACTTCTGTGCTAACCCCAGGTGCGCATGGACTTGCAGCTCTACCGCGTCGACGACCAGAACTACCTCGTCGACTTCCGCAACTTCGGCTACTACCCTGTGGGCGAGTCCGAGTCGAACGGCGCCGTGCCCGACGAGCCGCCGTCGGTGCCCGGCTCGCTCCTGAGTGCCGGCTCGCTACCCGCCTCGGTGCCCAAGGGCGGCAGCCCCGCGCCGCACGGCAAGCCCAAGGAGTTCGGGCACGGCGTCAGCGGCCCCTTCCACTTCCTCGAGATGGCGTGCCAGCTCATCGCCGAGCTCGCGAGTGGGTGATATAGTCTTGTAGCTTTACGACGTGGTTGTGCCGTGTGCGTCGTGAGTTGAGTGATGCGAACCAACAGGTCGGGTGGACAGAGTGGGGCAGGGGTGATTAGGAAAACCACGTCATGAAACCGCCGATCCAAAGCAAGACGTTCCTTCGACACTCTTCGTCATCCTCCATCCATCCCGATAACCAACGCCACCGCGTCTTGCAAGCACCGCGCGACCCCCACCACATCCTGCCCGGCTCTGACCCCTTCGCCTAACGCGCCAGCGCGCGGCACTTCTTGAGAGATGGTCGTGCCAGCACACAACGACCCGGACGCGTGGATCGAGCATGTACGTCGGCTCGAGGAGCGGGAGGGGAGGAGGTAGGAGGGAGGGTAGGGCTCGGAGCGCGCACGACGGGTGGGCGGCATAGGTGCGCCTGCGGTGCTTTGTTGCCAGCGGTGTGGGCGATGGACATCTCCGACGGCCCCGCCGTGATGCGGCAGGCGCGCGTCCTCGCTCGCTGGCGGTCGGCCGCTCGCTCAGCCTGTCGCGCTGGCCTTGCTCTGCCCGTCACGCTGGCCTTGCTCTGCCCGTCGCCGTGGCCGTACTCTGCCCGTCGCCGTGGCCTTACTCTGCCCGTCTCCCCCGCCTTGCTCCCTCCGCTCGGCACTGCGTGCCTCGCTCCGCGCTCGCGCTCACGCCAGATCCGGCAATGCAAGCACCTCCCAGAGCGCCAGATGAAGGCGCTGTGCACGCGCGTCGCCGACCTGCTCCTGGAAGAGAGCAACGTGCACCTCGTGCAGAGCCCCGTGACCGTCTGCGGCGACATCCACGGCCAGTTCTGGGACGTCCTAGAGATCTTTAGGCAGGGCGGGGAGGCGCCCAAGACGAGCTACATTTTCATGGTGGGCGCGCGCGCTGCTCCGCTGACGCCAGGGCGACTTTGTGGACCGGGGGTACTACTCGCTCGAGACGCTGAGCCTGCTGCTGGCCTTGAAAGCGCGGTATCCGGAACGCATCACGCTCCTGCGCGGCAACCACGAGTCGCGCCAGATCACGCAGGTGTACGGCTTCTACGACGAGTGCATGCAGAAGTACGGCAACCCGTCGGTCTGGCGCGCGTGCTGCAACGTGTTCGACAACCTCAACCTCGCGGCGATCATCGACTCGTCCATCCTCTGCGTGCACGGCGGGCTGAGCCCAGATATCCGCACGCTCGACCAGGTGCGCACAATATCGCGCGCGCAGGAGGTGCCGCACGAGGGCCCGTTCTGCGACCTCATGTGGTCGGACCCAGACGACGTCGAGACGTGGGCCGTGTCCCCGCGCGGCGCGGGGTGGCTCTTCGGCGCAAAGGTGACGGGCGAGGTGAGTTTCTTCCAAGGGTTTGCTAATCCAGTTCAACCACGTCAACTCGCTCACGCTCGTCGCGCGCGCCCACCAGCTCGTGCAGGAGGGGTACAAGCACATGTTTGACGAAAAGCTCGTGACCGTGTGGTCGGCGCCAAACTACTGCTACCGGTGCGGGAACAGCGCGAGCATCATGCAGGTCGACGAGAACACAAAGACGAGCTTCAAGGTGTACGAGGCGGCGATCGAGAACCAGACCGACCAGCGCAACCCGGCGATGCGCCGCGCCGCCGCCCCCAGCTACTTTGTCTAGTCTCGTGGTTGTACAACAATGCATCTCATCCCGAACGATCTAGGTCTCGCGCTCGCGCTTGCGCTTCTCGCGGCGCTGCTCGAGCGTCGGCGCGGCCGCCTCGGCGGGCGCGACGAACATCTCCTCGCGCCGCGCGCGGCGCTTGTCCTCGGCCGCGGCGTGGCGCTCGGCCCGGTCCTGGTCCTCGGCCGCCTTCTTGTCCGACGCCTTGAGGAAGTACTCGCCCGTCTGCATCGCAATGTCTTCCTTGCGCAGCGTCTGCGCGGGCGGGAACGGCGTGTAGATCTTCTTCTTGGGCTCGGTCTTGCCCTCGAGGGCGGCATTCTTGCGCGCAGTCTTCTCCGACGTCTTGAGGTGCTTCTTCTGGAACTCTGGCGGTCAGCGGGTGCACGCAGCGCGCCTGGCGCCAGCAAACAGCGCTCCTCACTCGGCAGGAACCGGTCCCAGCTCTCGCCGGCCAGCTTGGGGTCCTTGGCCAGCTCGCGGCGGATCATGAGCTCCTTGATCCGGTAGATCGGGTGGATGTTGTTCATGCAGTCCAGCACGATCCGGCGCACCTCCTTGAGCCCCTTCCAGCTCCCCATCGCGCTGACCGTGTTCCCCTGCACGAGCACATAGCAGTCCGTGAGCAGCTCGATGGCCTTGAGCGTGCTCCCGTTCGGGCCCACGATCCGCTGGCGGCGCTTCACGAAGCGCTCCTTGTTGCGCACGATGCCCGAGATCTTGATCACGTCGCACGCGACGCCGTCCTGCAGCACCTTGAGCGCTTGGGGCGCCGCCACGCCGCGCGAGAGCAGCTTGAGCAGGTCGCGCCCCTTGAGCACAATGTACGGGTCCCACGTCTTGCGGGTGGTGCGCACGCTCATGCGGCCCTGCACGAGGTCGAGCTCGCACGCCAGGCCGAGCGCGTCGAGTGCCGACGTGATGCCCCCCCAGACTGAGCGGAGGTACGCCTCGCGGTACTTGGGGAAGAGGAGGGCGAAAGACGACTCCTCCAGGAAGGGCTGGTGCGCGCCCTTGCCCGGCGCGGGCATCGCCTCGATCTTCCAGCTGCCGTCAGCTCGCACACTCAGCGGGAAGGGGGGGGGGGACGCACTGGTCAATGTCGTCCGTGTCCCATGGCTTGTCCTTGCGGAAACGCTTGTTCTTGGGCACGTCGGGCTCGGCCCCGTCGTTCTTGGGGTCGCTCATGGTCGTGTGGATGTAGCGAAATGACGGGGTGGCAATTCAAATTTCAGTGAAGTGGAGGCAAGCAGACAGGACTACTGTGTGGTCACGTGACACCTCTATTGCGCATCCTAATCAAGCAACCCTTATTCAACACGGCACGGGAGTTGGCAAAAGGCTCAACACAGCTCGCGTCCCGAATCATGACTCATTCCTTTTGTGTCTACAGGTATCTACGTCTCAAGCCACTTCTTTCCTAATGCTTACTCGTCATACTCGGCGATCTGCTGCGCATAGTCCTCGGGCGTCATGACGTACGCGCTGGGGAACAGGCCGCGCTGGCCGTTCGCCTCGCCCTCCCACCAGTTCTCGTCCACGCGGTCAATGTTCGTCACCTTGTCGCCCTCGGCGAACGAGAGCTCGCCTTCCTCGGCGGCGGTGTAGTCGTACGCAGCGACCATGTGCGCCTCCTCCGCCTGCGCGGGGGCCGCAGCAGGGGGAGGGGGAGGTGGGGGAGGGGGAGGGGGAGGGGGTGGGGGCGGAGGAGGCGCGGCAACCGGCTCCGGCTCCCGCTCCGGCTCCGGCTCCGGCTCGTCGTGGCGCTCGTAACCGCCAGCACCACCGCCCTCGACCAGCTCGCAGTAGTTGCTCGGGAAGAGACCAGTCTCACCAGCCGCGTTCGTGCCCGACCACCAGCCCTCGTCGACCTGGTCGATGTTGGTGATGAGCTCGCCCTCGGCAAAGCCGATCTCGCCCTCCTCCTGCGCCTCGTAGTCGTAGACCGCGTGCGCGGTCGTGCCGTCCGCCTCGGGGGCGGGCTCGGGAGCGGCAGGGGCGGGGGGAGGAGGAGGAGGAGGAGGAGGAGGAGGAGGAGGAGGAGGAGGAGGAGGAGGAGGAGGAGGTGACGGGGACGTGGCGGAGACAGCCGCAGTCACAGCGCCAACACCGGCGGCAGCAGCTCCAATGGCAGCGGCGCCGATGCCCGCCGCAACACCAGCACCCATGCCCGGCCGCGAAGTCTCGGGGACGGGAGGCGGTCCAGGAGGAGGCGGCGGCGGGGGAGGAGGCGGCGTGTCGTGCAGCGTCAGGTCCTCCTTCAGGCGCGTGATCTCGGCGACCTGGGGTCAGTTGAACGACAGCCAATGTAACTCACGGGATCGGCGGCCGCAGGAGGAGGAGGCGGGGGAGGGGGTGGAGGCGGCGAAGCGGCCTGGGGGGGCGACGAGGCCTGAGGCGGCGGCGGGCCGAAGGTGCTCGACGGCGGGGGAGGAGGCGCTCCCCAGTCGTCGCCGGCCTCCTCCTCGTCGTCCGAGTCGGCCGGGCGCGGGGGCACCTGGCGCGATGCCGCGGGGATGGGGCGCGCTGCCTGAGGGACGGGAGGCGGCGCGGGCGGCGCGGGAGGTGGGGAAGGCGCGCGGGGTGCCGCAGGGGGAGGAGGGGGCGAGGCCTCGCGCGTCTCAAACGAGCGGCGGGGCGAGTCGGCCGAGCCGAAGCTGGCGCGGGCGGGCGCGTTTGAGGTACCAAAGCTGCCGCGGTGCGCTTGGCCCTTGGCAGTCGCACCCGCGATGGCAGCGGCGCTGCGCGCCTCCTCCTCCTCGCGCTGGCGCTTCGCCTCGGCCTGGCGCTGCGACCACGTGAGCTTCTGGCCGCTACGCTGCTGCTGGAGGGGCGGGGCGGGGGCAGAGCTGCCACCGCCCTGGAAGGCAGCCATGCGATCCTTGAGGCTCGGGCCGGTCGAGCTCGGCTCGTCGTCATCAGCAGCAGACGCGGCTCCGGGGTTCCAGCGGTTGCCCAGCTTGCCCGGCTTGGCGAGGCGCACGGGCTCGTAGTTGGTGCCAACGGGGGCGATGCGGTCCTCGGCCGCGGGCTTGGGGGGCTCCTGGATGCTGGGCGTCGAAGCGCTCACCACCGGACGAGTGGGAGGCGGAGGCGCGGCAACAGGTGCCGGGGGCGGGGAAGGCGCCTTGGGAGGCGACGGAGCCTTGGCGGGGGAAGGCGCACGAGGAGGGGCACCGCCACCGAACGTCGGGCGCGCTGCGCTCGGAATGGGAGGAGGACCCGGGGCGGGGGGAGGGGGCACGGCACGGTTCGCAGCACCGAACGCTGGGGTCGACGCAGGCTGAGTGTGAGCTGGGATGGTGAGAGCACATACCTTGCCCTGGGAACCACCGAGGCCCTGGCTGGGGCGGTACGACGGCGTAGGCGCCGGCTTGGAGACGGGGGCACGCGACGGAACCGGCGCCGAGGACGAGTA
Source organism: Cutaneotrichosporon sp. PK4640 (assembly GCA_023630115.1). NCBI lineage: Eukaryota > Fungi > Basidiomycota > Tremellomycetes > Trichosporonales > Trichosporonaceae > Cutaneotrichosporon > Cutaneotrichosporon sp. PK4640. The sequence goes on along the minus strand of JAMALN010000085.1, from coordinate 51,227 downwards.
CTTGGAGCCGCTCGACTCCTGGATACGCTTGTGGATGTGCTCGGGGGTCACGTCGAGGTCCGAGCGCGCCTGGATAACAAGCGTCGCGTTCTTGAGGAACTTGTCCTGCACCTGCGCGAGGTGGATGTCTGGTGTGAGCTCAGCGGAAGACATCGAGCTCACGGAACAGGCCCTTGCGCGACTCGGGGACGCCCTCGCCGCACCAGGCGATGAGGACAAAACGGTCGAGCGAACGCTGATGTCAGAGGTGTCAGTGGGGGCGCTCACACTCGGGTCCTTGACGCGCGCGAAGCCGTACTGGATACTGCGGTCAGTTTGCACGACAGTCGCGAACTCACCGGCCGTCCATGAACTCGTCCGAGAGGTCCTCGAGGCCCTCGCCCGTGGCCTGGACCTTGAGCTCGTTGCCAGACTGGTTGAAGATTGCCCAGTCATAGTCAGCCGAGCCATCGATGATAGCCTGGTAGGTGGGCTGTAGGTCTGGCGCTGTGAAGCTGACCGACATGATGGATGTAGGTGAGCAAGTGAGTGGAGAGGGGATGGGAAGAGAGGAAAGAGGACGAGGAAGGTGGGTGCATCGCCCGCCACGCAGTCTAGGAGGCGGTGACGTCGAAGCCCCGATCTCAGAGTGGTCCATGACTGGTTACGTCAGCTGCACGTGGCGGCCATGCGCCGATCTCCTTGACACCTCCACCTCTGTTGGAACGCGTGATGACGACTTTCTCGGACGTTCCACAACGGACGCGACCACCTTGCTCGTTTCCTCCTCCACACTGCACCCGAGCTCACTACCTATTAAATCCAGCTCGCTACCTAACCCGACTCTCCACAACAGTACCCAGACACGAGCCCCACCATGCCCCTCAACTACTCCAAGTGGGACAACCTCGAGGTGGGTTCTCGGCTGCTGACAGTTGCTGACACCAGCTCTCCGATGACTCGGACATTGAGGAGCACCCCAACGTCGACAAGAAGTCGATGATCCGCTGGCGCCAGCGCGACATCCACGAGAAGCGCGAGCAGCGCCGCCTCCAGATCGCCAAGCTCAACTCCGAGCTGGCGCTTAATGGCGTCTTACGCCCGCGCATCGTGACGATCCTCGACGGCGTCAAGACCAAGGGCGTGTCGCACTACCGCGCCGTCCAGCGGCGGATCAAGGAGCAGCCGAGCTCGGAGAAGCCCGCGACGGGTGCGCCCAACCAGCCGACGTACGACATGATGATGGGTCAGCTGCTCTCGGACGTGTGGCGCGAGGCGGCGTGGCTCGTCGACGGCGACGCCAAGGTCGAGAACGGGGTCGTGATGAAGGGCGGGAAGAAGGTCGACGAGAAGAGCGGCGAGCCGGCGTGGGCGAATGAGGCGAGCGTGCCGGACAACAAGGCCGAGGTTATGGCGCAGGCACTTGCTGAGCGGCTCGAGTGGCACGTCAAGGCGCTGGACAAGCGCGACGCCGACGTGCGCGCGGAGATCAAGAAGGAGGAGGAGGAGACCAAGAAGAAGATCACCAGCGACGACATCCACGACGGCTGGAGCAGCTCTTCTGTCAACAAGGCGGCGCCGGGCCCACTGGACAAGCCCAAGGCCAAGCCGTCCTCGACGAAGGAGTCGGTGCAGGAGATCGAGGTGCTCAACCCCGGAGCATCAGTGAGTTGCCTAATCGTCCTCGTCAACTGACAGCAGTCATCGCAGGCCGTTGCCAAGGCCCCAGCACCAGCCGAGGAGGACGAGGAGGAGTACGGGCCCATGCCGCCTGCGCTGCGCAAGTTTGTCAACATCCCCATGGGCGCCTTTGACCAGTCGTTCAAGTTCATCCAGAACGACTCGTCGGTGCTCACGGAGAAGGCGCACAACGCGGTGTTGCTCGAGGCGTTCGAGGCGGAGCGCAAGGGCGACAAGGACCTGGCGCGGCGCTGCGTCCACCAGTCCCTGATCATCAACTACTGCCGCGAGCTGGGTCGCGACGGCGTCGGCCTCTTCTTCCAGCGCATGATCTCGCACAACCCCAAGTCGCTCAAGATGTTTGCGGACGACTTCTCGCGCACCTACGGGCACATTGAGCGGCGGAGCGTCGAGCTCGCCAAGGAGGCCGAGGAGGAGCACGGCGACCGCGAGCAGATCCAGCTCGTCGCCGAGGACCCGAACATGAAGATCGGGTTCAACCTGCCGGACGGGCCGCCCCCGGCCGACCTGCGCGTCGAGGGCGAGGGTGCCGAGGAGCTCGATATGGAGCAGGTGCGCGCGTTCCTCCAGCACAAGTGGGAGCTGTTTGAGGCGTTCCCCGCGCCGCTCAAGGAGGCGCTGCAGAGCGAGAAGCTCGACGAGGTCAACAAGGTCCTCGGGAAGATGAGCGTCGCCGACGCCGAGGACGTCGTCGAGAAGCTCCAGGAGGGTGGCATGCTCAGCTTCAGCGAGCAGGGCGTGCGTGACATGACGCAGTAGTGTGTATCCGTAGTGCATAGTGACTTGAGCATGGATTGTGCAGGCTATCTGGACTGGCATTAGTCGTGGCGGCTGGGTTGAGCATCTGTGTGCTGCCACCCTGCCACCGTCTCCCACTGCACTTCGCTGACATCGCCGCCGATCTGAGTGCCACTGGTGCGAGCTGTCCCCACTGCCCCCTCCTTTGCCGCACTCGACCCCCGTGCCTGCGCCACGGCCAACCTCCGGTGCCCGTCCGCTCGGCGCTCTCGATACCCCAAGCGTCGGCGCTACTGCGTGTCTCTTTGTCGGCAACCACCCTCCTTTTGAGCAGATGTGTGGAGATGTGTGGGAGAGGTCTCGGCGCAGGCACGGGTACACACTGCTTTGTGTCCTCAGCCACGACCACCCTGCTTTCCGTCTCGGCGAACACAAGGCCTCTACGGCCGGCCAGTGCTCCTTCGGCGCAGCCACACTCCCACGCACGCGCCTCGGAGGGCGTGGTGCTTGCAGTCTCCGTCGTCGGGAGAACCGACTGGCCCGCAGGCCAGCGACCATTGCCACGCGCCACGGTCCCACTCCCACGTCGCCCCGCTCCAGGCTCACGTCGCCCCCGTCGCCCCCGTCGCCCCGCTCGCCCCAAACTCGGACCTCGCAGCCCCGACCCAGCGCCTCCGCCTGCGGCCGATCCGATCTCGGGCCTGGGCGTGCGACGCCGCGTTCTTTGGCTCACCGTTAACCTTACTCGCCAATCCTCCTGCGATCTCGGTCCCCGTGACGTCAGGTCTCTGCGATGCGAGTGCATGTTCCTGCAGTTCCTGCAGGCCTCCGGTTAAAGTTCGTCAGTCAGTGGGATCCTGGCTGGAAAAGAAGGCCGCTGGCTAGTCAGTGCCCGACGCCAGCCGGAAGAGAAGAGGCTGAGGCTTGAGATGTAAACAAACGCGCGGAGACGCCTCCTCGCCTCCCCCACAAGCCACAGGAGAGCGACTGGTGACTGGTCACTGGCCAGCATGTCGGCCGTGACTGGGGACGTGCCGAGAGCTGCCAGCTCGCCAGCTCGCCAAGCGACACTCGGGGTCCCCGGTCCTGACCGGACCTCGTGGGCCTGGGTCCGACTTGAATCGCGCCAACTCGATCGCTCTGCGACCATTCACCGCTAGCTGCGCTCGCCCATCGCCTCTGCACATTCCATGACCAAGCACTGCCCATCTGGGTGGGGACACCGGCAGAAGCGGAGGCGTCGTAGCTCAGGACGCGCCGAGGAATGGGGTCGACGCGTCTGCTTTTGCGTGTCCTGAAGCTGTCCCTGCCTGCTGCTAATCAATTTTTGTCAATTGACCCATGAGCCACCACCACTGGCGTCGACGCCAACGCCAGACGCGCCTTGCGCCTCGCCGACGCGTCCTTCAACCGGTTCTTTTCACGCCCTGGCCCACCCCCGGTAGCTGTCGAAATAGACTCGCGGATAGTTTGACTGCAGACGCGAGGCGCGTTCCGCGCGGCATTGCGGCATGCATTTGCGCTTACAGCATGGCGCGTCTGGGCCGGAATCGACGGCCATTTGCAGCCCTGCGGTCCCGGCTGTGCTGCTGCGAATGGGAAACCCTGGGAGGGGTGGGGGATGAGGGATGAGGGATGAGGGGGCGAGGCGAGGCGAGGCGAGTAGCCAAGATTCAGAGCCAGGTAGGCTTTTGGGGGCATGTACGGATGAGACCAAGGCAGAAGACCACATCAGGAAGAAAGTGGCAGAGGAGAAGAGACCAAGACCAGCGGGGGAAGATATAACGCAATGGACGTGTTGTAATGACCCCTTATTCAACAGGTCTAAACAGCAGGCACACGACCAAACAGTCCCCCCTCTCCTCGGATACCCCGCCAGCTGTACACCTACACCTACATTTACCGGAACTCGCAACAAGCATCTTGCTCCCTTTCGGCCTCGACGCGGGCATTGAGCGCTACTCGAGGAGTGACAGAGTTGGCAAGTGTCGACATTGGGTCGGGTGGTGACGATACGACGCGCCAAAGGAGCCAGACCCCAAGCCCTGGTCACACTCTCACACTCTCACTGGTGGGCTGGGTGAGTTGGGTGAGCCAAGGTCAGTCGAGCCAAGGTCAGTCGAGCCAAGGTCAGTCGCGTCCTTTTGGACCTGGTTGAAGCGTAAACTACGGCCCTTGTTGACCCTCGAGTTTCTCTTTCCTCTCCTTTGCTTGCATCCCTCCTCTACTCTTTCTCCTTCACTCCTTCAACCGTTCTCTCTCTCGCTCTCTCTCGCTCTCTCTCTCTCTCTCCTTCATCGCCATCCCCCTTACGTCTTTTGTATCGCCTTCGTCTCTACCACTACTACTTTCCTTCTCTACCACCAACAGTGCATCGTCCCAGACACTACCAAGTGACACCCCGGCTGTCCAGACACACCCACTGAACGACGATCCCTCCCCCTTCCCCACCCCTTTCCTTCTGCACGTCCACCGTCCACACGACATTCCCCACCGACGCCTATCGGGCGACTCCCACAATGGCGTCCTCCCCCCTCCCCCAACGACACGCCCCCACGCCCTCCATGTCGAGCGCCCACTCACACACGGCCTCGTTCTCGAGCGCGTTCTCCACGCTGCCCCCACTACCCTCGAGCCATGGCCACAGCAACTCGCCTTCCGTCTCCTCGTCTCACGCCCACACACCTTCCCTCGGGCATGGACACTCCCCCTCGATGACATACACACCCAGCCTGGGCCACGGGCACTCGCCGAGCATCGGTCACGCGCCGCCCCTCACCCCAATCAAGGAGCTCGCGAGCGCGCGCTCCTCGCCGGCGCGTCCACGCGCCCCGTCTGCGGCTGCGGCCCAGCGCGAGGCAGAGCAGAGCGGCGCGCCCGTCAGCGGCATGTACGCGAAGAGCGGGTTCTGGGACGACGACAGCGACGAAGGCGAGAAGGACCGCACGAGCAGCTGGCGCGCCAGGCTAAGCGGGAGCACGTCGTCCAACACTGGTGACCGCCGCAGTGTCAAGAGCACTAAGAGCTCGAAGAGCGGCGGCGGGCGGTCGCGCAGCAACACGATGTCCGGGATGGTGAGCCCACCCTCGGTCGTCGAGGGTGGCCCATGGCCATGGACTCGCAAGTCCCACCAGGCCACACCCTCCATGGGTTCCACACATGGTCGAGGCCCTTCCCACTCGCAAAGTCACGGCCGTGGACCCTCCATGGCTGACAGTGCCGGGATGGCGTCCAGGCCACAGAGCACCCAGCGGCCCCCAAGTACCCAGCCCTTCCCAGCTGCCAGCCCATCCACCGTCTTCCCTTCGCCAGCTTCCACCTTCCCCAGCTCTGCAACGTACTCGTCCGCCGGGCTCCCCTCCCACCCTCCATTACCAGAGGTACCACAGCTCAAGCAGCGCAAGAGCAAGACTCGGCTCCGCCTGCGTAGCAAGTCGGTGCGCCAGAACGAGGCAGACAGTCAGGATGTGCGTTACACTTCTTTCCGCGGGTGACATGGACAACAAAACTGACGGCAGCTCAAGACGCCCATTGCCCGCCCACCGCTATCCCCAGTGATGAATATCAACACACCTACTGCCAAGCGCGCGCCCACCCCTATGGACAACAAGACGCCGGATGGGAAGAAGCAGTCGGCGTGGAAGCGTGGGATGGAACGTCTCTGGCGTTCCAAGTCGGCTGGTAACATGCGCGAGCAGTACCGCCAAGCCGAGCAGGAGAACCTACCTCCTGTCCCCTCCCTTCCTCTTGAGCACGCACACGAGAATGCTCACGCGCGTCTCGTGTCACACGCTGCTGCGGCCCCATCACGGCCCATGTCCCCTGCTGCTCCCCCCACGGCGCTGTCTCCACCCCTCGCCCTTTCGCCCGACCCCTCGTCCTCGTATCTCTCGTCACCCAACATGAATGGCAGCGGCGCGCTTCTCCGTGCGCATTCGCACCGCAGTGACAACGGCGATGACCCCATACTCGCGCAGCTCGACCAGAAGTACCCGTCGTATCGGGCGCTCTCGCCACGTCCCAACCTGATACACGCGGACGACATGGAGAGCGACCCCTTTGCGTCCGCCATAGACTACTCGCAGCCCCAGTCCCACCGTCGCCCGTCCCGTTCCCCCCTGCCGCAGGAATTGGGCGTCCTCCCTCCTCCACCACCCCTCGAGGAGCTTGGCACGCCTCGCAGCTCGCCCAGCCTGACCAATCTCAAGCAGTCGCTCGTGCCCCGCTTACGCAAAAGCAAGAGCATGGGTGTCACGCGTCGACCTTCGAGCATATTGAGCCACTTCCGCAGTGGCGTTGAGGGTGGGCGCATGTCGCGTGGCGCCTCGCCCGTGCCCTCCCCGGCTATGCGGCCCTCGACTCCCGAGCGCGTCCCGGCGCTTGATGAGCTGGTGGCTGTGGCGATGCGCCAGTCGCCTCTCGAGCCTCCTCGCCCGTTGTTCTACGACAGCTTCGACCTCGGAGATGACAGCAGCGACAAGGACGAGCCGCAGCTTCTGTTAGAGCCGCTTGATCGCGTCGAGACTGTGGACGGATCTTCAACGCCAGTTTCGAGATCAGCCTCACTGCATGCGCGTAAGAGTTCAACGTCACAGGCACCAGACCTGTCGATCGACGTCACGGCTGCGGGGTCAGTGTCTGGTTCATCCATTGAACTCATCACCCCTCAAGTGTCGCAACCCGGCGGATGTGGTCGTCTCTCTCCATCACAGTCTTCCAGCGAGGCACTCGAGCACCGCCACCGCCTCGACGAGCAAGATGACCTAACAACTCCCACTGCAGGGATCCAAGAGATGTGGGGAGGACAATGCCATTCGCGAACACAAAGCGAGGAAGCCTTGGCACGAGCGCTTGCCGAGAAGGCGCACAGGCGGAATGACAACCCGGCTAGGGACGATCGGTCCGAGACGTGTCCCTCAACCTTTGGAACTCAATCCTGGGAGGCCGCCATCGCCGCATTCCCAACCATTGACGACCACGTCAACAACCATCCCTCCTTCCACAACTACAACAACCCCACCGGTCCCGGCGAGCGCGAGAGCCTTGCATCCAACACCGCCGTCGCCCCCACCGACTCGTGCACCCACAGCTTTGCTGACGACACCCCGCCCTCACGCTCGTACGACCACAACCACGCGGAAGCTTCCGGCGACGCGCCCCCCACCGACCCCAACAGCGCCATGTGGTCGTCTTGGCGCGACGTTCCCCGCCGCCGCGCATCAGGACAGAGCGAGTCGTCCCGCGGAAGCAGCCATCGACGCGCGCGCACCATTGAGGGCGCGTGGAACGACTCGGACGCAAGCTCGAGCTCGAGCGAAGATGAAGACGTCCCACTCGGAAGCCTCCACCCCGGCGCGGCGGCTGCACAGCAGCAGCGCCTTGCTGACCAGAAGAAGCGTCGTGAGGCGCGTCGGGCGCAGCGCGCTATGCGCGAGGCTAAGAAGGAGGCCGAGCTGCGCCGTAGCGCAACTTCGGCAAGCACCAAGTCGCGCCGAAACTGGAACGGCGAGGGCGTCCACCCGGACGCATTAGCTGGCCAGCTCGAGAGAGTCGCGGTCGGCAACGCACCGCCCGTCCCCTCGCGCGCTCTGCGTCCCCCGCCGTCCGAGCGCAGCGACCGCAGCGACTCAGGCACCCCGTCGTTATCGCGTTCGACGACCGTGGGCCGCAGCGCGAGCGGCCACAGCGCGCGTAGCGGTGCAAGCGGGCACCGCATTGCATCTGATGGCGACCGCTCGGCTGCGCTTAGCCGTGCGACCTCGATCAACTCGCCTGCGACACGCAAGCGTTCCCAGTCGAACGCGGGGCGCATGCCGATGCCCGTTACGCCCACTGAGCCGACCCCCGTTCGCCGTCCTACCGCTGTGCGATGTATGGTCGTCCGCGGCACCGATGTGCGGCCCATCAACCTTGACGCGTTCCCGGAGACCACGGCGCGCGATGTGCTTGCGAGCGCGCGTGCGCGCGGCGACATCGCCGACGGCAGCTGGGTCGTCTTCGAAAGCTTTGCGGAGCTAGGCCTGGGTGAGTTTTGCAGTACACTCGAGCTGACGGCAGAACGCCAGGTGCGCGAGTACGAGCTGATCCTCTCGGGCGTGACGAAGGGGTGGGATGCGACCGCTCCCAACGCCCTCGTCATCCGCGAGACGGCGGTGCACAACGTCTGGAGCCGCAACATCCCCGACACGCCGCCGATGGTGTGTGGGTGGGTGCAGCTCGAGACCAAGCCGGGCAAGTGGGCCAAGAAGTGGCTCGATGTCCGCGGCGGCCAGGTCTTCCTGAGCAAGAACGAGAAGGGCAAGGACGAGGTGCACATCAGCACCCTCTTCTCGGACGTCTACACTGTGCGCAAGAACCGCGAGGCGCCGATGCCCTACTGCTTCGCGCTCAAGCGCCTCGACGCTGCGGCGTCGTTCCAGGACCCAAGCGAGTACATCAGCTTCCTTGCGACCGACGATGCGACTGGCTGGAAGCTCCACTCCGCCATCTTCACCAGTCGCTCTATCGCCATGGCGCAGGCCGACCCGGGCGTCCGCCAGCGCCTCAACCCCGCCGCGCACTCCCACTCTCACTCCACCTCCGTGCCCGCCATCCCCATAGGCCCCAGCCTGGCCAAGCACACCGGCCTCAACCGCACGCCGACCGGTCACAGCACCCACGGCTCGCACAGCTCGCGTACCCGCCCCCGCCTGTCTGCAGGCCATGGCCCCACTGGCGGTCAGCCACTTGTCGACCTCAAGGGCGAGCAGATGGCCGGCTTCACTGGCCAGGGACTTCTGCGTAGCAACCACCAACTGTAATATAGTGCTTGTATCTAGTGTATTTATAGATAGGACATGTGAACGGTCTAGTCTGCCTGTGTTAGTGGATGAGCTTGCAGCTATTTTTTCACATGGAGGAATGCATTTGCATTACAAGAACGCTATGCGACGGGGAACGCTATGCGGGAGGGAGGGAGGGAGGGAAAGCTACACTAGCCTAGCCTCCCTGGTTGAACATGTTCTGTCCGTAGAAGGGCTGCCCGGGGGCCGCGCTGAAGCTGCTCGGGCCCCGACGCTGGTCGTGTCCCATCTGGTGGTGCTGCGCAGGCATGCCGTTGAAGCCGGGAGGGGCGCCAGGCGCGAGGTCGTTCCGCATCTCGCCAGGCGCGCCGAGCATACTCGGGCCACCGGGCGGGCCGAACGCCGCCGAGCCACCGCCGACAGCGAGACTTCCAATGCCCGCTGTGACGCCGGCCATGGACGAGCCGTAGGACGGGGCAGAAGGGGGCCAGTTCGAGCCACCCCATCGGGCCGCAGAAGAAGCAGGAGCAGCCGACCATCGCCCAAGACCCATAGCGCCAGAGCCGATGGCGCCAGAGCCGATAGCACCAGAGCCGATGGCCGAGGACGGCATCGGCGCTTTGCTCCAAGGCTGCGGCGCACGACGCGTGTCGGTGACTACCTCGTCGCCGCCCAGCGCTGCCGAACCCAGCACCTTGTCCGGCTGGGAGGGCGAGAGGCGCCCACTGCCGATCGCGCCGATAGGAGCACCAGCGCCAGGCGCAGCTGCTGAGGGAGCTGGGGCACCGTCGAACAGGCCTGGTGGGCGTGAGCCGATGGGTCCGGGAGGGGGAGGGCCGATAGGCTGCGCGACGGGATCACGGGGCGCAAAGTCGTCCTCGTTCTGCGAGTAGAGCGCACTCGGTCCGGAGGGGACGCGCTGGCCGATGGCACCCGCGCGGAACGATTCATCAGGCGTTCGGGTAGGGGTCGCCGACTTGCCGAGGTAGCCCATACCGAGAGAACGGGGAGTGTCGGCGAACGGCTCGAAGGTGCTGTCCCCGTAACTGCGCGGGATCGCCGAGGAGGGTGAGCTAGCCGACGAGGCGGCTCCGCCAAACATCTGGCCATTCGAAGGTCCGGGGAACACAGGCGACGCAGCCCGGAACGACTGGCGGCTGTAACTTGAGCCTGGTGCGAAGCCGAAGCCGGGCGGAGGAGCCTGCGAGGGGCGGGCAGCCATTGCCGGGACTGGCTGCTGCGGGAAAGCGCCGAACTGAGGCGCCTTGGGCGTGAGACGCGATGAGACAGGCGTGCGGCCAGAGGTCGGGGAAGGCGACTGGACCTGCGACGAGCCGGGAACCTGAATTGGCGCCGGGCTGGTTCCAGGAGGACTCGGGCCGTTGCGGGCCCCAGGAGGAGGAGGAAGCGAGGTCTTGCGGTTTGGTCCTACACCAGGCGGAGGACGGATGGGGGTCGTGGCAGCAGCCTTCGCCCGTTCGGCAGCGGCGGCCTTCTCTGCCTTCTCCTTCTCCGCAGCAGCAGCCGCCTTCTCGCGAGAGGCTTGCTGTGCGGCGAGTATCTTGCGCTGGTGTTCGGCGTCGCGCCGCGTCTTCTCGAGGCGCTCTTCCTCGAGCTTGGCCTGTCGTTCCTTCTCGGCCTTCTCGCGCGCCTCGCGGGCGATGCGCTCCTTCTCGGCCTTCTCCTTGGCAAGCCGCTCCTTCTCCTCGCGCTCGCGGCGTTCCTTCTCCTTGGCCTCGCGCTCGCGTGCCTCGCGCTCCTTGCGAATCTTCTCCTCGCGCTCGCGCTTCTTGCGTGCGGCCTCTTCCTCCCGGGCGCGCTCCTCCTCCTGACGCTTGCGGCGTTCGGCTTCCTTGCGCGCCGCCTCTTCCTGAGCTGCACGCTTAGCCGCCTCTCGGCGCTGGCGCTCCTCCTCCTGCCGACGCTGACGCTCCTTGGCGTCCTCGGCGGCCTTGGCCTTGGCAGCGCGTGCCTCTTCGGCGGCTGCGGCCTCGCGGGCAGCACGCTCGTCATCCTGCCGTTGCTTCTGAGCCCTGCGCCTGTCAGCATGTGGACACGAATCGATACTCACTTCTTCTTGTCGCGTTTCCGCTGCGCCTCCTTGGCCTTCTTCTCCTGCTTGGCGCGCTGCCCCTCCTCTTCCGCCTCGAGCTCGCGAAGCAGCTGCTCCTCGCGCTCTTTGGCGACGCGCTCGCGGTAGGCGGTCAAGACGCGCGTCTCGAACATGCGCGCGGCGAAAATGGCGAACATGCGACGACCGTCCTCCATCCGCTGGGACTCGGAGATGTCGTCCTCCTCGTCATCCTCGTCCGTCTCCTCCTGGAGCTCGCGCGCGTTGAGCTCCTCGCGTGCCACGCGCTTGACGGCCAGCTGCTCCATCATCTCGAGGAACTTGGCTCCGTCGTTTTTGAGCATGTCATCGGCAACCGTGATTATGCCCTTGATTGTAGCGAGGTTCTTGCCAAAGCCGAAGAAGTCGTCCGATCCCTCTGGCCGAGGAGCATGCACCTTGGGCTTGCGAGCAGCATAGTCGGTGTCGGCCTCCTCAGACGCGAGGTCGTCGTCGTCGAGGTCCTCCTCTTCGTCGAACTCCTCCTCGTCGTAGTCCTCATCGCTTTCATCCACACTTGGATGATGTGATGGGTTAGGCGCGAGGTGGTCGAGTTTGAGGAGCTGACCGCTCGAGTCGATCTCGACGCTGCCTGGGAACGGCCCAGCGCCCGGTGGCGGTGGGCAGTCCTGGCTAGCCATCGCCGCGCGTTGATGGGACGTGTACTGCTCCAAGTCGGCGTAGTAGCCGTGGTAGAGCTGCTCCAGCTCCATCTCGATGTTGACCTTCTTCCGGCCGCACACCGCACACCCGCACGAATGGCGCTGCTGCTCCTTCATGCGCTTGAGCACAGAGTCCTTTTCAAGTTGGAGAAGGTCTCTGCGATCGGCGTCGCTCAGGCCAAGCCAGAACTGGGTAATGGCCTCGCGCTCCTCGGGAGTTGCGGCTGTCCAGATCTTTGCCGGTAGAGGGGGCGCCGCCGCCTTCCCCTTGCTTCCCGGCTTGGGGGGCGGCGGATGCGTGTGGTTGTGGTGCGTGTGTTGGGATGCCGAGACGGGGGCCTTGCCGGCCGCACGCACAGATCGCGCCGGCGGATTGGCCGCTGCCACGGGCGCATGGGTCATGGGCTGCTTGCCAGCGGCACGCGAGCTCGGCGGCGGCTGTGCTGGCGGAGCAGCTGTGACGGGCGGGGGCGGCGGGTTCAGCTGGGGCTGGGGGATGGGGGGTTGGGGCTGCGGTGGTACCGGTTGCCGAGGTGGCTGCTTGACAGCAGGGGGAGGAAGCGTTGCTGGGGGCGGCTCGACCGCCTGCGACGCCTTCTTCTTCTTCTTCTTGTTCTTCTTCTTTGGCGCGTCGCCGTTGGCCTGCACCTGTCCAGGTTCGGGTTCGTCGTCAAAGTCGTCGTCGTCATCGTACTCGTCCTCGCGCGCGGGAGTGTCGGGGTGATTGGGATGGTTGCGGAACCCCAAGTCCTCGGCGACGGTGGTTGGCATGTGGGACGCTCTGCCGTTCATGGCGTTTAACGCCTGGAACCCTATCCCGTGGCTTGCCGCCTGCACAATGCGCTGCGCCATGGCGTAGAGGTCCTTTTGCGTCGCATGAGGATCGTTGGACGGATTACTCTGTCCATTGAAAGGAATCGCCTCGCGGATGAACTGGCGCACATGGGCGGGAAGGGACGACCAGTACGGATCGTCTTCGCCGTACGAGTCGTAGTGCATCCTGCGGAAGAGCTCGTTGGCAGTCTCTAACAGCTCGTCGTGTCCTATGCCGACGGATGGGGAGAAGCCAGCCGCAAAGGGGTTGTCGCCGGGGGGAGGGCCGAGGGGGTGGTCGAAAGCGTAGCTTGCAAAGCTCAGGTGGTCGGGGGGAAGGGCGCCGGTCCGCGCAGCGGTAGCAGCGACGTTGGCGACTGCGGCAGCGGCGGGGTCGATGCCGAGCTTGGCGACAGCCTCCTCGTAGTAGGGCTCGAGGGCCTTTGAGGGAAAGTCGGCGGCGGGGTTGAGGGCGAGGCGGCCCGCGGCAAACTGGGCGGAGGAAGGCAGGTCGTCGTCAACAGCAGCAAAGGCAGCGGTGTCGACGCTCTGTTGCTTTGCCGCCTTTGCCGCCTTCTTGGCCTTCTTCTTGGCCGACTTGGACAAGGCGGGAGGGTCTGCTGACGCTGCAGGGGGCTGAGAGGACATGCGCGGTGGAGACTGAATGTGTTAGCACGAAACCGAGTACCCCTCCGGACAACCGACGCGAGTCGGCGAGTCGTGTTGGTGGCGTGCGCGCAAAGCACAAAGGGCACCCACCTAGCTACACCGTGTGCACCCTCTTGGTTGGGGTAGACACGGAGGTTGGTCGGACGAGCAGTCTGGAGGTGCAAAGGGTGCGTCGACTGGCGGAGGCAAGTGGCCAACGTGACGGAGCAGAAGGGGGCGAGTTGCCGGTGGGGTGGGTGACTGCACACGCGAGAAGATGGGCGTGCGCAGCGGCCGAAGGGGGTTAGGGATGGGCGTAGAAGGGACTGGGTGTGGTGAAGGAGGAAGCCCAATGAAAGGCGGGGTGGGCGGGGATTGATGAGGAAGGGGATGGAGGTGGTGAGCGAGGTGTGGTTGGTAGTGTGCGCTGACGCCGAGTGCGTTCACTCTCCGAGACACCGCCTGTTGCTGCTATGGTGGCGCCACCCAACACCCTCTCAATCCCCCTCACCAAGCACACGCCACCTAGACGGCGTTTTCAATTCTCCGTCCACGTGATGGCTCTCTTACATAAATCCACGCGAGCGTGAGCCTCCACCAGCAGCCTCCACCATCAGTCCACCGAAATCTCCCTTGTCAGCGTGCAAGACAACGACACCACGCCCGCTACAACAACAACAACAACAACAATGCGCTCCTCGCTGCGTCTTGCCCAGGGCGTAAAGCAGGCTGCCTCTGTCAATGCCGCAGGGGCAGAGGCGTACGCCACCCCTGGTCCTTACGCGTGGCGCAGCTCGGCAGCAGCAGGCCCGTCATCAGGTGAGCTGCTGATGTGACGATCCACTCACACACCAGGCCGTCTTGCCGGGCGCCCCATCGCGGTCAAGGACAACATCTCGTACGCGGGTGCGCCCACGACTTGCTCCTCTCGTATCCTGGAGGGGTACACGCCCCCGTACACCGCGACATGTGTGCAGCGCCTCGTCGACGAAGGCGCGCACATCGTGGGCAAGACGAAGATGGACGAGTTTGGGATGGGGTGAGTGGGGAGAGAGGGCAGCTCTTGTTGAGTGGGCACAGCTGACAGCAGATCGGAGAACACGCACATGCCAGAAGGCTGGGCGCCGGTACCCAACCCCTCTGGGCCGCAGGACGAGGCGCGCTCCGTGGGAGGGAGCTCGGGCGGGTCGGCAGCCGCCGTTGCGGATGGGAGTGCTTGGGCGTGAGTTGTAACCTGGCACTTGCAACTGACATCAGCGCCCTGGGGACAGACACGGGCGGCTCGGTGCGCCTGCCAGCGTCGTTCTGCGGCGTCGTCGGCCTCAAGCCGAGCTACGGCATGATCAGCCGGTACGGCGTGGTGTCGTACGCGGACAGCCTGGACTGCGTGGGTGTGCTGGGCTCGACCGTCGACGTCGTGGAGGAGGTGTTTGGCGTCCTCTCCGCCCCAGACACGCGGGACATGACGTGCGCCTCCGCGCAGGTCCGCGACCGCTCGGCGGAGATCGCGGCTGCCGCGCCGTCCAGCCTCGAGGGGCTGCGTATCGGCCTCCCCGTCCAGACGCACGTCGAGGGCGCGTACCAGCTCCCCCGCGCGCTCCTGGCACACCTCAGGGCGCAGGGGGCGGAGCTTGTCTCCGTCGACATCCCCGCCCTCCGCCTCTCCCTCCCGGCGTACTACGTGCTCGCGACGGCCGAGGCGGCGTCCAACCTCGGCCGCTTCGGCGGGTCGTGGTGGGGCTCGGCGTGGGAGCGGACACGCGACGACGAGAGCGGGGCCGAGCGCCGGCGCCGCATCCGCTCTGAAGGGTTCGGGTACGAGGTCCGCAAGCGCATCATGGCGGGCACGCATGCGCTCACGGCCGACGCGTTCAACAACTCGTACCTCAAGGCGCTGGCGCTGCGGCACGATCTGAAGGAGCAGTATGGTGGCGTCTTCGCCCTCGCCCATCCCACCAAGGGCGGAGGGCGGGAGGGCGGCGTCCACGTCCTCCTCCACCCCACTGCGATCGGGCCTGCGCCACGTCTGCACGACGACGGAAGCGGGGAGGACGCCCGCTACCAGTACCTCCAGGATGTCCTTACCGCCAGCGCAAACCTCGCTGGCCTGCCCGCCATGAGCGTGCCAGCCAGCCGCGTGGATGGATGGCCTGTCGGAGTGAGCGTCGTTGGGCAGTGGGGGACGGAGGACGTCGTGTTCCGCGCCGGCCGGGGCGTTGAGGAGTGGGCCAAGGCGAACAACTCGGCGTAAACGCGCCTCTGTCTCGCTTCCCCCCCTCACCATTCGTCGCACCTCTCCACTCCCCATCCACTAGTCACCTCCTAGAGCACTCTAGAACCACAATCCATATGCATAGTCTACACTTGCCGCTCGAAGAACGCCTCCAACTCGCCCTGCACGAACGCGAACACCTCCCGGGCCCCACGGAGCCCAAGCTCACGCGCCTCGTTGAACTGCTGTCAGCTTCTTCCGTGCAGACTGGCTCACCTGCTGCCGGGTAAACGCCCCCTCCGCCTCGATCCACACGCTCTCGGCCTCCTCAGCCTCCTCGTCCATCCTGTCCTTGGCAGACGACACGCCCGCCCCAAAGGCCCACCCAAACCCGAACCGAGCGTCGGCCGCAGCCTCCTCCTCCGCACTAGGGTCGAGCACAAACTCGCCGTCGACCAAAGCCACCCCAACGGCGAGGAGCACGGCCTTCATCCCAACAGATCCGGCGTGCATGGCAGCGAGGGAGGCGGCGTTGAACGCCGCCGCGCGCGGCACCATGCCGCCCGAGAGGCTGAGCGGTGTCCCCTCTGATGGGGGGTACGACGCGGGGGGCCAGGACGTGGCCTTCTCCTTGATCCACGGCGGGGGCGACGACGTCTGCGTGGGGGCGGGGGTGAGGCTCTGGATGACGAGCTGGACGAGCGAGCGGGGGAAGCGGTTCAGCGCGAGGATGGGGGCGAGGGAGGCGCGGAGGGCGTCCTCGAGCGCGCGGGAGGGGGTGGCGCCGATGCCGTCGAGGGGGCGGTGGATCACCTCGAGTGTTGCCGCGTCGACCTGCTCGTCGCGGATGCGCACCTCGATCGGGCCGGTGAAGGAGGCGAGGGCGGCGGCGGGGCCTGGGAGGTAAAGCGGTGGGGCATGCAGGCGGGTGAGGGAGGAAGGAGAGGGGTTGTGGTGGTGCCAGAGACATGGAAGCCGAGGGGAAGGAGCAAGGTCAGCTCTCTCCTCCACAGCGCCGAAAAGACTCACCAAACTCGAACCGTCCCGAGCCGTCTGCACGGTCGAGCTCTCCGAACGCTGCGCGCATGGGGCGGATTTCGCTGTTCTTTCGTCCGTCTGTCCGCATCGTTGCCGAGTGTTGGATGATAGGTTGTTGACAGCGTGTTCGAGTGCGCTCGAAATCGTGCACCTCCACCGGTGGAGGTCATCCACGTGACTTTCATAATGACACTAGGGTTGTATTGCGCCATTAGGTCCCGGTTGTAATGCAACACAGCGCAGCATATCGGCCCACCGACGCAACGCAACGCAACGCAACGCAACGCAACGCAACGCAACGACACTGAACAATTTCACTGTACTTGTATGGGAACTGGGATTGTGCACTATGACCGCCTTGGGGGCTTTGGTGTAGTACAGAGGAGAATGGGATGACTTCGCGTCGAGCTTCGCTACGGCCCCCGCTCTCCGACCCTGCCCTCGCCACACGCTCTGAGATGGTATCCTTCCGATCACCCCGCTGGGGAACAGTTCAAGTGCCTAACTACGTTTCTTGTGCCCAGCGGCTGGCGTTGTCGGACAGCTTGCCTTGTGGTTTTGATAGGTTTTAGTGGGTTTGATGGTGTTACGGACCACTCGGGTTCTCTCAGACTACCACCCACACACGAGCCGGGTCAACTAACGCAAGGGGAGGGATGCCTGAGACAGAAGGAGTCTAGCTGCCTGGCTGTGCAACAGGTGACGGCGGTTGAGCGGCACACGGATCACTGGCCGCCACCTTTCTGGAAACGTGCGACCCTCCCCTCGCCCGGGCTCTCCAGCGCGCGCCTTCGCCACCCTGCCCACAGCGTCCTTACCGGGCCCACTTCGAGATCCGTCTCCTTCGTGGGCGGGCGGGTCTTCTGCTCCCATGGATCCAGCTACGCCCGGCCTTTGCTCAGGTGGCGGTGATACTGCAGACACCGGCCGACATTCACGGGCGCACTCAGCAACGCATGTCAAGGCGGCGCTGAAGCCTCC
Source organism: Cutaneotrichosporon sp. PK4640 (assembly GCA_023630115.1). Taxonomy (NCBI): domain Eukaryota; kingdom Fungi; phylum Basidiomycota; class Tremellomycetes; order Trichosporonales; family Trichosporonaceae; genus Cutaneotrichosporon; species Cutaneotrichosporon sp. PK4640. The sequence goes on along the minus strand of JAMALN010000085.1, from coordinate 33,563 downwards.
TGCCAAGAAGGCCCGACGATGAGCCATGTCAAAGCACAGAGGGGAGGGAGTGCTCGACTCGAGCCAAGAGAGCAGGTGTCAAGTGCGCGGGAGCGCCACTTGCTGTTGCAGAGGCCGAGGAGGATCGGCATCTCGGCAGCCTCCACCTCGGCGTCTTGGCCCGAGTAGATGGTGACATTTCGGTCGGTCAGCAGATCTGGTTAGCGGTGGAACAGGCAACCACGATAACGTCGTTTGGCGTCTTGTGCAGCGTGCATAACGTGCAGAGCGGAGAGCGCCGCAAGCAGGTTATGGGAGTAGCCGATGGGATGCAAAAGATGTCGGGAGGTGTGGAGTGTGGAGTGTGGAGTGGGGATTGCGAAGGGAGATGGAGTCTCCGCGTACGTTGTCGTCTGCATCCATGACAGTTCCGCAATACCAAACGCAGAAAACCAAACACGGTCGTGCATTTCGAAGCGCCGTGTCATGCATGTCATGTGCGTGCCGATCATGGGAGTCTGGTCGAGACGCGGCCATGTGCAGAGCCCGGGTGGGGTGGCCACCCACCCAGCAGGTGGGTGGAGGAGAGGCAAAGGCACCGGGCGTCCGTATCTCGGCCGCGCACGAGTCCGCAACGAGAATAGTCACACGGGTGCGTCATTCTTGGCCTCGAGCTTGGCGCCGATCATCTGGCACACTGTTTGTGCGGGAGGATGACGCGAGGTGCAGGTCAGCTGATGGCAGATGCGTATGATCGGGTGCAAATGCGGGGCCGTGCACGCGGGGGCCATGCGGGGACGATCAGTGGCATCTGGGTGGTCAGTCACTGTCGGCCAGCTCCGAGGAGTTTAGTGGCTTTGGTCACCGCATGTCTCGGAGAGGTGCGATGCGCCAAGAATGTTTACTGCACGGCGCGGGCGGGGTGTGGAGGCCGTGTGCGGCTGAGCTGCATGGGCGTCTGTAGCCTCCAGCTTCGAGAGCAGACGGCGGACAGCAGCAGCGGACAGAGGCAGCGGCATCGGCGTACACAGCCATCGTTACATCAACAAGCTACAAGTAGTGGAGTACAGTCGTCAGGCGTCAGGTCGTCAAAGCCGTTGAGGCCTCTAGGCGATCGGGCGAGAAGCAAGAGCGGCTCAGCAGAAGCCGTACACGGTGCCGAAGATGGGTCTGCCGTCAGCCAAGCCACAAATGACACGGCGCTGGACTCACGCTCTGGCCCACTCCTTCTCGTGGCGCCTGCGCTCGCGCCCGATGTCGTTGAAGCGCTTGACGAGCGCGGCGAGGCCCTTGGGCTTCCTGGCCTCGGTCGTGCCCCCGACAGCGTCGTGCACGGGCTGCTGGGCGGGCGCGGGTGCCGGGTCGTCGTCGCGCCATCCCCAATGGCGCGAGTGGGCCGAGACGGCGGAGGCGGTGGAGTCGCGGCGCTCGACCTCGTCCTCGGAGTGGAGGCGCGTGTAGCCGATGCCGAGGAGCGGTTCTGTCTCAAACGACATTGCGGGTGGGGGTGGGGGAGGAGCTGGCGAGTTGAGCTGGTGCTGATAGATGGCTGAAGATAGCTGGGATGTCTCGCTCTTGGCTCGAGGCGGCCTAGATATAGCGTCCCACCAAGCCACAGGCGCGCCGTGTACCAAGGCCCAAGGCCCAGAGCGTCATGCGGCAATGGCAATCAAGCTCCGCTCCACGCCCGCGCCTCGCCACTGCCGCCTCCACTTGCAATTTCGAACGGTGTCCCGCGCCTCAAGTCAAGTGACCAGATGATCAATCCGCGTTCCTCGTTCCTCCCTCGGTTCGCTCCAACCGATCTGGCTGAGTCACTATCCAGTACAGCCACACTCACTGCCCCGCACAAAACAGCCTCCCGTCGCGTCCGACCAGCGTCCGTGCGAGCGCTCGGCGAGCACCTCGGGCCGGCACGGTGCGGCAGGCCTCGGGGTGGCCGAGTGGCAGCGTCGATCAGTCGCCGCCGCCCGAGTGTGCCTGGTCGCAGTACGCTGAATGGCTGCTCTCCCTCATCGGAGGCCGGCCGAGTTGGCACCCTCGGAAAGTTAGTGTCAGTAGCAGAACGTGACTGGTCCCATGTTCTTGTTGATTATCACCGTGTCAGCCCGCCTTCTGTCTGGTGCGGAACGGCCCCGCCATCCGCCCTCGAAACCCGCATGCACACTCGGAACACTTCTGGGGCGCTCCTGATACTTCGGACCGTCAGCCGACGCTTCTGCGAGATCCAATGATGCTCGCTTTCCCTCGTTCAGTCAGCGGGCGCACGCGAGGAAGTATGCGGCACACGTGCGGCACATGTGGGTGGGTGCGTGGGTGGGTGTTGCCGGGAGTGTGCTGGCGGGGAGAGCGTGCTGACAGGGAGTGTGCTAAGTAGGGAGTCCGCTGGGCGGGGAGTGGGTATGCTGGGTGAAGAGGCGGGGCAACAGGTTTGCGTGAGGGAACCGTTGCCTCAGATCACTTGGGGCCCTCCTGAACCCAGGCTGAGGTGGGTGGGGCTCGCAAGGGCGTGGTCGTCGGGCGTCGGCGGTGTGCGCGGGAGAATGAACAAACACTGGCGCCACGAGGGCACACGAGAAGTGGAACCTGGCGCTGGAGGAGCATGGAGGACGCGTGCTGATATGCTGATCGCAAGCGAGGATCGCGTCCGACCCCTGAGCCGGATTCCATTCTTCGGATCGACGGATCGTTGGATCCTGCACTCTCCTGCAACACAACCGCCCGGCTGGAATGCTGGCCTCTGCTGGAACGTGGAACACGCCTCCACCACGTCACCATGTGCGCCCGCACAGCTCGCACCGGTTCCCGGCTCGCGATCGGGGGCACAGGCCGCGCGCCGCGATCTCATGGCGCCGGAGACAACGACGCCAGGAATGTGCCACTCGCCATGGTCGCCAGCAGCGTCGTCACTGGCCGCGGCCCGGCGGGCGGTTCTACGTTCTGTGCCGTTCGGTGAAGCGCTGGGCCACGAGCTGGCCGACGCGCTGGCCGCAGCGCTGGCCGCGGGCGGCGGAAGACGGCGGTGACGTCGGAAGACGGTCGGCACAGCATCACCATGAGGTGCCTTGCGGGGGATGTCGCCGGTGCTCGCCGAGACGAGATAACGCCCCGCAACATCCGCGTAACATCCAGCCGCGCAAACCGCCGAACGCGCCCGCATGCCGCGCATGACCTCTTCTCGAGGCTTGTGCGAGGGGGCTGGTGCATGGGGCGAGGCATAAAGGTGCGAGCCAGGCCATGCTCTGATCACCGCCTCGGCTGTTATCGCCCTCGAGAGTTCTTGTTCGTGGTTCTGTCCCACGCCAAGTGCCAAGACGATCGCGCCACCGTTTCACCCCGCCCGCAGCCCCACATTCCCCCCGGCCCCCGCAAATCACACTGCGACGCGCCCGAGGTTCCCGGTAGCAGGAGCAGAGATAAGACGCAGCAGACGCGTTGGGATCCCAACTGCAACCATGTCTCCATTCTTTCGCCGCCGCTCCAGCGCAGCGAGCGCGTCCAGCCGCCGCGCTAGCGATGCCTCCATGTCCACGCCCGCCACTCCCTCCGCTAGCTCGCCGTCCGCGTCCGCCGTGTCGATAGCCCCACAGCCCCCTTTCGCGCGGCCGTTCGACGACGCCGAGGTCGCCGTCCCCGAGCGCGGCTCGCGCCTCGGCGACGCCCTGCGCCGCGCCAAGCGCTGGGTCGAGGACGACGACATCGACGGCCTCTCCTTCGACCCCGTCAAGTCACTGCAGCCCTCCAAGTGAGTAGTTGGAAAGCTGGGCTGACCCCAGGCTGTCTTGGCACACGATATGAGCGACGGCAGTCGTCCCGGCCAGCCCCACGAGAACACCCGTGCACCAGTCCTCCGCACTCAAACACCCGCGGTGGGCGGCGCCCCGCCCCGAGCCCTGATTGGCGATATCCTGCGGTCGTGCGCCGCGGCTCGCGCCCACCACGACACAGCAGTCCGCGAGCGCTCGTGGGGCCACCCCGAGCGGAATGTGGGCGCGCGCTCTGGAGCCGTTGACGCGCCCGATGCGCGCGGAGGTGCGGGGAATGCGCGTCAAGATGATAAATTGGGCGCAACCACTTCACGCTGTACATCTCTGTATGAGGATGCATGTCGGTCTACATCCAGTGGGAGGTAGATGTTTACAAGGTGAGCCGTGTTTGGAGTACGGGTTAAGCAGCATGGACAGGGACGCGGCGCGCCAATACAGAGGAGACGGATATGGACGCGACAGCACTGGGCCTGGCCGCCACTACGGCTCCTAGCTCTCATCGAAGGGGTTGGGGAGGCTGCGGAGGACAGCAGCTGGGTGACCGTAGCAGAGGTTATGAAGGTTGATGTTGCCGTCGACCGGAACCACGCGCATAATCTTCTCCGCTTCCTCCACGAGGTCGGGGCTGAAGATGAGAGATGGTTCGGGGTCGAAAACATGCGGATCACGTTCGGGGTGATGGGCGCGAACGTAGGCGTCAACCAGCTGTAGTTGGATCAGGCGCTGGTATGCCTCCCCTCGAGCCTCGAATGTGTCGCTGCAATTGCGTTCGGACTCCTCGACCATCTTGGGGTGGAACCAGTCCCTGGCGAACGACGCTTGGTCGATGAACCGCACCTGCGCTCTGGGTGCGTCCTGGCTACAATTGAACAAATAGCCCACCAAGGCATTGCACAGGTGACCAGGCGTCCGGGATGGGGCGTTGAACAGCCAATCGGTTCCCCTACGGGGGTTGTCGTGAGGCGTGAATGCCACCGTATAGCGGACGTTCTGAAGCCTATCCTCCCAGTGCTCCAACGAATCCGTGCAGCGTGTTAGAGCGGTACGTCGGTTGGCACTGTCGTGCAGGAAGTTGACGACCACCTCCTTGCTCCCTCCAATGGCCTGCGTAGGGATGACACACTTGCTGGCAGCGGTTGGGAACAGGTCGACGACGTAAATGGTGGCCTCGAGGGAGCGCGCGAGGTGCTCAAAACGGGGATGACACAGGAGGTGTGGCGCGATGGTGTGGGTGAAGATGCGCAGGTACTTCCAGCTGGGGAGGGGGCCGTCCATGGTCCTAACCAGAGACCTGGTGACCATCCGGAGGGTCACCAGGTGAGAAGGCCGGCACTCGCTGCCCAGGTCGATGCACTCGATCCGAGACCATAGCCCGGGCCGCTCCGTGAGCGGGATGCCGCCTTCGCGTGTCCGGGGAACGCCGTCGTCATAGTCGAAGACGACGTGGGCCGCCAACTGGGCGTCGACCTCGTGACGGAGGCGGTGGCAGGTGGCGCGGAGGAGTCTGCGGGTGGGGAGATCGGCAAAGTATACGATCCTGGTGAGGATGTGTGGAAAGCTGCTATGGTCGATCAAGACTTCACCCACAGTCTCCTCTGTTGGTGTGAAGAGACAGTAGCCCATTGCCGGTGTGGAGCTGGATCCAAGGGATAAAGCACTTGGCGAGTGGCCCGAGGAGGGACGGGGCGACCGGTTGACTCTGGTCGGGCGTCGCTGGGGGAAGAGCGAGCGAACGCTATCCCAGAGGAGGTTTAGGCCCAGAGACATTGACAATGCTGGGAGTAAGCGCCTCTGCTGATGCGAGACGCACAGTTGGCCCTGCGGAGAGGAGACGGAAGACGATGGTGAGGGTGAGGGTGAGTGTGGAGTTGGTAGCTGGTGGCGAGGCGATTGAAGTGCAGAGAGATGCAAGAGTCGTTGGGGAAGGTGGCGCACGGGCGAGAAGGAGGAGAATCGTGCGCAGCCTGGGCAGTGGATGTCAGTCAACGCTGAAATGGTCAGATGTCTGAGAGCACTGCGGGAGGGCGGCAGGTCAAGGCGGCAGGTCAAGGCGGCCGGCGAGCCAAGCCTCGGGCCTCACTCGCGCACCCCGAGTCCGCATGCGCATCAACGCCGGGCATCTCGGCCCAGCTAATCCAGTCGGTGCATAGTACAACAGTCTCCTTACTTCTTCGCCGGCCTTCCGTCAGCGCACCCCCAGCATGACTCACTCCTCGCCGCCCTTGTTCCGCATGATGGTCAGCTTGCCCGCCGACGCGGCGTTGACCATCTGCCGCTCGATCGAGTTGTTGATCGTGCTCGAGAGCTTCTTCTGCGTCGCGCGCTCGCGCACGTGCTGGATCTTCTTGGGCGGCGCGTCGCGCTTGCCCTTCTTCGTGAGGCCGCCCTTCTTGCGGCCGCCGCTCGGCGCCTTGGCCTTGAGTTTGCCTGCGCCCTGGGCCATTGTAGTTGCAGGTGGATGTTGTTGTTGCGAACTGGGACGTCGAAATCCTTGTTGGGTGGCAAAGTTTTGGTCCCGCCGTGACTGCAGGTGGAGGCCAAAAATGTCCAACGGGTGTCATGGATGTTGGGTACTAGCCATCCACGATGTCGGAGAAGGGATTCAAGTACATCATCGGTGCGTGAGAGTAGGATATGGTGAGCGGGAAGCGCTGACGCCAGAGCACATGGAGGAGGACGACGAGGAGACGCGCGCCCTCCCCGAGTGGGTGCGGCTCGAGTGAGTGTTCGTCCTGCTTCGTTAGCCGGGCACACAGAGTGCCGTCAGATGTTGGAGCACGCGAAGCATCTGACACCAGGTACGCGCACATGCTGCAGCTCGTGGGCCCCGCCTCCTCGGTGTGCTTCACCTCGCTGAGCGGCTCCTCCATCCCCCCGCTGGAGGCGTACCTCTCCGCCAAGCCCGAGGGCTCCAAGGCCGTGCTGGCCTCCGAGCCGGTCCTCAAGTTCCTGGCGGCGCAGGACCCCCCCATCCCCCAGTCGCGGGTGTGCCTGCTCGACCCGCGCGCCGAGGCGGTGATCGCGCCCGGCGACGCGGACAAGTTCGACGTCTTCCTCTACGGCGGGATCCTGGGCGACGACCCGCCCCGCGACCGCACGGGCGAGCTGCGGCGCCTGGGCTTCGAGGGGCGCCACCTCGGCCCCGTGCAGATGACGACGGACACGGCGCTCGGCGTGACCAAGAAGGTCGTCGAGGACCAGATCCCGCTCGACGAGATTCCGTTTACCGACTTCCCCACGATCACGTTCAACAAGTACGAGAGCATCGAGATGCCGTTCCGCTATGTCAAGACTGAGGCGGGCGAGCCCATCCTCCCCCCGGGGATGAAGGAGCACCTCAAGGCCGACCTGAACCGGACGATCGACGACTTCTAGGCCACGGCAACATAGATCTGAATGTACTACTACTCTATCGCGCTACATGCGCGCCTGCTGCACGCTCCGCGTCAACGCTGTCCTCGGCGCCCCCGACTCACCAGCACCTACTTGAGCTTCTCGCTGCTGTCAGCAACGTCTTGGCTGCGACTTACGAGAGGTACTTGTCCCAGTCCTCCTTGCCAAACGACGACGACACGCTGCCGTCCTCGAGACCGTTGAGCAGGACCGTGGGGGTGAAGTGGATGCCGTTCTGGCGGCCCTCGCGCGCTGGTGTGAGCGAGGCGTACGAGCCGTAGGCGAGGTGCAGGTGAGCGACTCTGGGAAGGGGGCGGGCCGCCTGCCCCACACTTACACAAGTACTTGAGGTCCATGAACATGGTGCTCCCGCCGTTGGCCTTGTCGTGGACCTGGAGCTTGTCGATCCACTCCCCGGCAGCCTTGGAGCGTGGGCCGGCGGGCAGGCGCCCGTGCTTCTCAAGAAGGTCGAGGGCAACGTCGACAAATGCGTGCTGGCACTGCAGCGGCGTCTTGTCCTTGACCTCCTTGTTGAACCACCCCTCCTGGATGCCAAACACGCCCATGAGGTACTCCCAGAAGAGGTCCGGGTGCTCGTTGCAGAAGACGAGGATCGCCTCGCACGGGAACGCCGAGAAGTAGTGGCTGGGGTGAGCTTATCCGTGCCGAGCGGGCGGCATGGGAGCGGCCGCAGAGGTCCGGAGCGCAACCCCGGCTGGCGGGACGAGGCAGCGAGTGGCCGGCTGCCCCCGTCTTCACCCAGCTGCCACTCACACCCGCCCGCCTCGCATCTGCCCTCCAACCCCCCACCAAAACTCACAACGGCTGCGCGTAGATGCGCACAATGAGCTGCAGCTTGCCGTGGTACTTGCCGCCCTCCTTGACATGGGGGAGGACGTTGGCCTCGAGCGACTTGGCCATCTTGTACGAGAACGGGCACAGGGGCTCGAGGTAGCTGGGGTGAGCACTGGCTGCGAGCTTCGGGGCGAGACTTGGCTTCATTCGCCGGCCCCGCCTCAGTTGCTGGGTGGTTCGCTGGCTCGCCGCCGGCCAGCTCCTGCGGAGCTGTCCCACTCACACGTCGAGCGTCTGGTCGCCCGCGCCGGTGCGGAGGAATGAGAGCGAGGTCGGGAGGCCCATGTTGGTGTGAGTATATGTCAAGTTGGAAGATGAGAAAGATGAGAAAGAGACGCGCTACACGTCGCCCACGCCGGCGTCTGGACGTCAATAGTGGCTGAGTGGAGCATTGCGTCATACCCTGCCATCCGTTTCAAAGGCCGGGAACCGGATCTTCGGATTCGACCCGCCCAGCACCCTCCGAATGCACGCGCCTGCCTTGTGTATGTGATACATGGCGTACAATCTACAGATGGTCTATGTCCAGCCTCGGCCACCTCGCGCTCGCGGCTGCTGCGGCTAGAACTGGAAGTGGAACTTTTGCCCGCCGCCGCCACCGCCGGGGAAGCCGCCGCCCTGCTGGAACGCCTGCTGGAAGAAGAAGGGCATGCCGCCGCCGCCGTGGTGCGCGAAGGGGTTGCCGCCCTGCCCGCCTTGGGGGTCGTTGGGGTCGTCGCCGTTGTCGTAGCGCTGCCGCAGCTCCGGGTCCGAGAGGACCTCGTACGCCTCGTTGAGCGCCGCCATCTGATCCTCGCTGCCCCCGACGTCCGGGTGCGCCGTCTTGGCGGCCGTGCGGAACGCCTTCTTGATCGTGCGGTCGTCGGCGTCCCGCGGCACCCCGAGGACCTTGTAGTAGTCCTTGCGCTTCGAGACCTTGAGGAGGCGCTCGGCCTTCTGCAGGCGCTGCATGATGTCCTGGGAGCGCCGGCCCGACTTCTCGAACGCGCTCTGGAAGGCCGCGACGGCCTCGTCCCACTTCTCGGCCTTGAGCAGCTTCTCACCACGGTAGACGAGCGCCGCCTCGTTGGTCTCGTCCATAGCGAGCACCTCGTCGCACCACGCCGCGCCGAGCTTGGACGAGTAGTCGTTGGCGTCCACGATCGCGCGGCAGCCCAGGCCGTAGATCTCGAGGCGGGTCGTGCTGCGCTTGCGCGCGTCAAACTGGCTGGGGATGGCATCAGAGGCGACCGCCTCGTCCAGGAGCTTGTCGAAGCGCGCAATCAGCCCCTCGTCGCCCTTGAGCAGGGTGATCGCGCGTCTCGCGTCGCTCGGCTTGTCGCTCGCCGCAAAGTTGCGCGCCTTGGTGAGGTCGCGGTCAAACGCCCGCATCTGCTTGTGCAGCGCTTTGCACACCTTCGAGTCCGGGTCGTAGTGCAGACACTTTTTGAGCTCGGCGACCGCCGTCGCCGGCTCGAGGAAGTAGAACGCGAGGTTCGCGAGGCGCACCCTCAGTTCCTGGGAGGCGGGGTTGAGCGCCGCGACGCGGCTGAGGTCGCTGTACGCGCCCTCGACGTTTCCGCGCTCCGTCTCACACCACGCGCGCAGCTCGCGCAGCTCGGCGCTGTTCGAGCCGACCTTGATCGCCTGCGTCGCGTGCTCGACGCACGAGTCCCACTTCTTGCGCCCCGCGTCCGCCTTGGCGGCCTTCAAGCCTGCCCGGGCGCCCGCCACGGCCTTGGCGAGCTCGTCGCTCGCGTCGTCGTGCTTGACCTTGTGGAACGACTTGAGCTCGCGCGCGGCGTCGTCGAACGCACCGTCCTGTGCGTAGATCTTGGCTTTTTGGAAGTGCGCCTGCGAAAAGTCGGGGTTCATCTTGAGGATCGCGTCAAAGTCGTCGAGCGCGGCGCTGTGCCGCCCCAGCGAGAGGTAGGCCGTCGCGCGTTTGTAGTAGTTGGCGTAGGTGGGGTCCGAGGCTGGCGTTAGTTGCGCAAGAGGGGGAACGCACCAATCGCCTCGGTGTAGGCGCGCGCTGCGTCTGCGTACGAGCCCGACGCGAGGAGCCGGTTCCCGTCTTTGGCGGCCTCGGCGGCGGTGCGGCCTGAGGCGTCGCCCAGGGCCGGCGCCGCGAGGGCAAGGATGGAGAGGGTGAGAGCTCCGACCCGCATGGCGGTGTTTGGGTTGACGAGTGTGAGATGGGTGGAAGGGAGTGAGCTGGTGTTGTTGCAAGAGATGTACGCGCACAGACATTGTTGCTCCTCACCTGGCCTCCACCTCATTCAAAGGAGGAGCGGGAGTATATTTTAGGCCGGTCTGACGTGGAACTCCGGGTGGCAATTCGACAATCTTCGAGCACCACCTCACCCCCATGCCCCGCCTTCTCCGCCCATCTGTGGCGGTGGCGCCCACGGCGGCCGTGGCACCCTCACACCGCGCAGAGGACATCAGCGCTCAAGCGCTCTACTGATCTCCCTCTGCGCCGTGCTATCTCGACATGATCGATCAGGGCACGATTGCGCATCATACCACAGCAGTACCGAAGCGGAACCTGCGGCTCATCCGAGTGCCACTTGCCCACTGATGCTCACACCACGCAGTGTTCTAAAAGATGGAATGCATGAAACGACCGTATAGGCACCGTCAGCCCAATGTTGGTGAAACGAGAGGACACGCGCACAGCCGGATGTAAATGATTCTATGAGATGTGTGCGTGTCGGGAGGCAGTGCTGATGGGTGGGGAGGGTGTTGATGGTGGGGTATGGGTTTTCCGTTTATATGCTACTTCTATCGCGGTGCGGGCAAGCCCGGCACCGAGGCGTTGGCGGGGGCGGCACTGGGCTAGCCAGTGCGCCGCGCCGACGCCATCGCCAGCCTACGCGTGCACGGGGCGCGCTTACTTGTGCTCGACACCCGAGTCGGAGACAGCGCCGTTCTCCTCGATGATGCCGACCTTCTGGGCGACACCGGCGGCGTTGCGGTAGAAGGCAACGTCCTCACCGTCCTCGATGAACTTGCAGTAGTTGTGGGCCTTCCAGAACGAGACAAACATGTTCTCGGGGTTGAAGTGGTAGTGGGGGCCGAGGAACTTCTTGAGGGCCTCGGTCGCCTCCCACGCGTTGTAGTGGGGGATGCGCGACGAGGTGTGGTGGGCGACGTGGGTCTCGGTGATGCCGTGGAAGAGGTAGGGGCCGACGGGGCCGAGGCAGTTGCGGTCAATGGTCGCGAGGGCGCCACGGGCGAAGGTCCAGGTCTTCTCCGAGTAGTGGGGGAGGACGGGGTCGGTGTGCTGGAGGAAGGTGATGAACACGAGCCAGTGGTTGACCCAGAGGTAGGGGACGAGGTAGATCATGGCCATCTCGGCGAAGCCGCGGTAGTAGACGAAGACGGCAAGGGCAGCGGCGGTGATGAAGACACCAATGTCCGAGGCGATGATCTGCCAGAAGTGCGAGGGCTTGAAAATGATCGACGACGGCTGGAAGTGGTTGGTCATCTTGGGGTACCAGAGCTGGCCGGACGCGTTGCGGATGAGGTACATGGGCCAGCCGAAGAGCTGGTGGAGGATTGCACCGTAGAGCGCGCCGATCGGCGACTCCTCGAGGGCCTCACGGAGCTCAGCCTGGCGCCAGGCGGGGACGTTGATACCCTTCTTCTCCTCCTCGACCTTGGCAGCCTGGATACCGAGCTGGGTGCGGGTGCGGGGAACGAAGACCTCGTCACGGGTAAGGTGACCGGTGGCGGCGTGGTGGCGGCCGTGCGAGATGCGCCACGAGTGGTACGGGACGAGGAGGATCGAGTGGAGAACCCATCCGACGGCGTTGTTGATGGTCTTGGACTCGGAATACGCCTGGTGGCCACACTCGTGGGCAATGACCCAGATACCGGTGCCGACCATACCGGCAAGGACCTGGTAGGTGAGCCAGAGGGCGACCTTGGCCACCGAGTAGACGGGGGACGAGAGGTTGCTGCATGGTCAGCGATTGGCCGTTGCAATGCAGGCGCGTGGGATGCATGTGGGGTTGGGTGTGACGAGTGGAGCAGTGTTGTGCCTTTGTTGTGCCGTTGCCCTTTTTGGCAGCAGGATGCAGGCAGGCAGGCGGGAGGGAGCACGGGTGATGTGACTCCGCTCCAGCTCCGCTCCCCGTGACCCCCAACTCGTGCAACTCAAACACCCCGACACTCCGGTTATCAGATACTCACAAGCGGCCCAGGAAGGAGTCGATGTGGTAGGCGCCGTAAACGAGGCCAGCGAGGAGGACAAAGTCCTGCAGGACGTAGAGCGACGACTTGAACGCCGAGCGCTTGTAGCAGTGCGCGCTGGAATGGGTTAGCCTTGGCTCTTCGGTAGTGGGGGACAATGTGCGGTCGTTCTGGGGCGGCTGCTGCAGGTGCGGGTGGAGGCGTGATCGGACGGAATCGCAAAACTTGGTCCCGCCCGTCCTCACAACCATCGCCATCACGCCAGGTCGCACCGCATCAGACGCGGGACAGCTGGACGCGAGCAATCCGTCCAGATCGGCCGTGACGCGACACAGCTCGGCTCTGGCTGGCTCACGCAAGCCACCGAAACGGAGCCGAGCAGCGGCGCCAGCACACTCACGGGATGGCGTCAAGGAGCTGCTTGACGGTAAAGTTGGGCACGATGAACTTCTGGCCCTCGGTGAGCTCGATCTCCTCGGCCTCGCGGAGGAGCTCGGCCTTGTCGGCAGCACCGGGCTTCTCGACATTGCGCTGGCGCAGGGTGGCGGCAGACATTGTGGTCGGTTGACGGTGGGGAGAAGGGGGAGAGGGCAAGAGATGCCTTTTGGGTTTTTGTTTTAAAGGGGGAGTTGGGAGAAGACGAGGGGGGTCGGGCGGATAGGAGAGCGCGCGTGCACTATCAGCTATCGGTGAGAAGCAAGGGGGGAAAGAGAGATGGACAGAACAGCGACGCCAAGCCGTCTTAAAATCTCGCGCGTGCATTCGCTAGTCTCTCACCGCTGCCACCATTCTTTGATTGTCTTTGCCGCTAGCCTGGGTGGCCTGGGTGACCTGGATGACCTGGGTGGCCTTGCATGGCCTGGCACCTTCGTAACGCCCCGAGGGCCCGCGATCCATCCACGGCCCCTTGCTCCCTCTGCCCCCCCCCTCCCCCCCCCCCCAGAGTCGGCATGCCTCTCCTCGCCTGTCCTGTCCGACACGATCCTCCCGACACCCGCTGACCTCTTGGCCTTGGTGCCTCATGACGACTTTGCCCCCTTAGCCCCCCAATCTGATTGTTCAACACGGGGCAGAAGAGGAGAAGCAGTCCTCGTAAAGACGTGGCCCCCAACGAGTGCCTGCCCCCCTTGAACAAGGTTTGGTCCCTTTGATTGCCTTAGATCCGCCTCTCCTCCCCCGCCCCACTCTACTCCCAGTTCCTTAACTGCCCACGTTTATCCAACCCTGCCTCCCCAAACCTCGCACCCACAGCCCATCAGCCCATCCTCACATCGGCCACTTCGGACCACACCGGCCCCTGCGGCACCCAATTTCCACCGCCCTCGCCGTCCCTCGCCGTGCCGTGGGACGAACGTGGGGCCACTCCACGCCAACCACAGAACGTCTAACGCAAATGAATGCGTGCTCCTGCTCCGTGGCGCCTCCCAGAATGGCCTGCCGCCGGTACTGCGGCACTGCGGCACCCGCAGCAATTTTCTTTACCCCGCATGTTGCAATGCGGGGATCCGCCCATGAACTGTCTCGGCATGCCTTGGTCGCCGGATGACACAAGCTTCGGCGAAGATGCCCGGGTGAACTTTCGAGGGCTTCGAGCCGCGAAGATCACTTTGATGCGCTGGGCCGGGGATCTTGGCGGGCCAAGAGGGCCGTGCTCGGGGAGGGCGCAGCTCCTATGCGATCCGTGGATCCGTGATGGTGTGTGGGTCGCGTAATCCGTGGCGGTCCGTGTAACAGCCCCTCTTCGCTTTCCCAGATCACCCGCTGCCCATCACCCGCAGTCCATACCGCTAGGTATCTCCGTATCCGACCTCCGCGCGGCCTGTGATGGCCACACTGGCCCATGCGAACTCCGGTTGGGCTTGGCCAGAGAGTCGTGCCATCGTCGAATCACAAGATCGTCGTTTCATACCTTGCATCGCCCTCTACATGGCGTTCTTCATCTCACGCAGCTGGTGCATGACCTTGAGCGGGTCCTTCTCGCCGGTGGCCTTGCTGTCTGTCAGCTTCCTCCTACATACACAGTAGCTCACATCTCCTCGGGGCGGTCGAGGCGCATAAACACGTTCCACTCCTTCTCGTCGCCGATGGTCGACTTGCCGGTGGTGCACTTGTCCTTCTGGGCGGTCTCGTACAGCCTGAGGTGAGCGCTGGTGGACATGGGGAGCGCGGCTCGCATCTATCGTCTCACGCCACTCACTGCTTGAGCTTGGCGTTGTCTGGCTCGATCGTGAGTCCGAACTTGGCCGAGCCGAGGGTGTACTCGTGACCGTTGTACACGAGCGTGTCGTCCGGCAGCCGACCAAGCTTGGTCAAGGCGGCGTGCATCTCAGCGGCGTTGCCTGGGGTTAGTCGCTATACAGGAAGTGCTAACTCACCCTCGAAGAACCGCCCGCATCCTGCGAGGAAGAGGGTGTCGCTTGTCGTCAGTTTCGCTTGCACCCGGGGGTTGAATGCAGGAACTGGGTTGGGAACAGCCATGGATGGAGTCCGCAGCTCTGACAACGATCCAGTCCAGCCTTACCACTGCCCCTGTAGAACTCACCCAGTGAACACACCGCGCTGCCCCGTCTTCTTGTCCTCGAGGAAGAACGCGATCGAGTCCTGCGTGTGGCAAGGCGTAGAGTGGCATCTGATGTCAGCTCCCAGAGAAGTCTCACAGCAGACGCACGTGACGTTGATATTGTCGCCAATAGTAAACTTGTCGCCGTCGCCGACAATCTTGTTGGTCCCCGGGGCCTTGTCGGAACCTCCGTACGCAGTGAGCCCGGGGTTGAGCTCGAGCTGGGTCAGATAGCCGACCGAGGAAGGCACTCACGAACTTCTCGTTGCCCCCCGAGTGGTCGGCGTGGTGGTGCGTCGTGATGAGCGTCGTGAGCTGGTGTCAGTGTGTGCGCCCTGGGAAGGTACCTTCGCGCCGTGCTCCTTGGCCGCAGCGGTGAGCTTCTTCGCGTCGAAGGGGTCGACGACGGCGCCTGTCTGCGATGGCTCGTCGATGACGAGGTACATCCAGTTGTCGGTGCGGGCCTGGACGGGGATGATCTGGTGTCAGCTCTCGGTTACCATCCAACAGCTGTTGCGGGGGAAGGTGATCCACAGCTAACAGCTAGCAGTGTCCCGAGCCGCACCTTCATGTTGTTTCTGCTGTCAGCTTGGAGAGTGTTGATAGCTGTACGCACCTAGACGATGTGGAGAAGAGACGCTTTGTGAGAGCAATGGGTGCAGTGCGGAGCATGGGCGATGGTGAAGAGAGCGATTAGGTGAGTGGGAGACAGAGTCGGCCAACCTCCACCCGGAGTGCACCCGGAGTGCCCACCACTCGCAGTAAGCCGATGACGAAGTGGGTGACTCCCTTAAACCATCACATTATGGGCCGAACATACTACTAGATAGACCGAAAACCCTCGAGATGGGCCAAAAGGGTTTCAGGCACGGGCGTATTCATTCCTCGCAATTGATAAATCGCGTCCTTGTCCTGTCCTGGTCCTCCATCTCCCCTTGTCCCTCCGGTCCCCTCCATCTTCATCTCGCAATCTCTTGGTCTCATCTCGCCTCTCCTCCTCTCTCCCCTCCTCCCCATCTCTCCCTCCCCTCGCCATGTTCGGCCTCAAAAAGAAGCTCTCCGCCCTCCTCCCCTCAGACGTGAGCCCCCGCCCCTCCAAGCTAACCCCAGGCGCGCACCTCCCTCCAAAAAGCCCTCACCGTCGAGTGGGATGGCGGCCACAAGTCCGTCCTCGTCGACCTCGCCCCGCCCCCCTCCAACGACGTGGAGATGTCCTCGAAGCAGGGGTACGGCCGCCTCCCCGACGAGGACGAGGAGGAGGCCATGTTCCGCGCGTGGGACGCGGCGGAGGCGGAGCGCGCCCGCGACCGCGAGAAGGAGGCGCGCACGCGCCGCATGGTCGCCGAGGCGCTCGGCGCGCCGCGCAAGGCTGAGAGCGTGCTCGGCCTCGATGTCGCCGAGTATGCGCCGCCGGTCCCCGCGAAGCCGCGGAACCCGTTCGCCCAGCCGTACCGCCATGACGAGGGGGTGGGGGATGCGTTTGCGCGCGACGAGAGGAAGGAGCGGCCGGCTGCTATCAAGGCGTGGGCATGGGAGGGGCGGAGTGGGGAGCCGAGCCCCACGACGAGTAGCGGGAGCCGGTCGAGTGGGTCGAGCGGCGTCGAGAACCCGTTCCGGTAGCCGTCGTGGCATCGCGCCGTCGCACCGTCGCACCGTCGCACCGTCGCACCGTTTTCGCGGCGCCCGCCTCGCCTGTTGACGTTGCACGGCACTGTGCGCCTCCTTTCGGGTCTCGGCCCCGCTTGATGCCCCCTCTGCCGCCCCATGCCGCTCGCCCCGGACACTCGACCCATTCATCTTAGATGCGTTGGCGCGCCGACCCAGCCGAGCTGGATCGGTATCTTGTTGTAATCGATATGTGAGCTTGTGTTTTGTGCTGCGGGACTGCGCGCTGAGCCGTTGCGAACGCCGCCCCCCTCCGCCTCTTTCCCCCCTCGCCCGCTATTGCACCCCTCGCCCAAACGCGGTGGCCCATGAGCCTGTGAGGCGGATCACAACGCTCGCCAAGCCCAGCTCTACACGTCCGGTGGGCAGCAATCTGCTCCTCTTCCGCACTCTCGCACCCTCACACCCCCACGCCCCCACACCCCCACACCCCCTGACCCCGCCATTTCCAGTAGTGCATGGTCTATGTACCACATCGTAGCTCGAAGAGCGGTCGTCTCATGTCGTAGGCGTCGGACAAGCTTAGCGCAGCTTCTTGTCCTCAAAGTAGACCTTGAGGTGGCGCATCTGCCACACCCCCGCGGCGAGGAGGATGCAGATCTGCATAATGACAAACCACACGGCCTTGGTGTTTGTGGCCTCGCTCGCGTCGCGGAACGTCGCCTCGACCTCGCGCATGTACCGCTGCTCGCGCTGGATGTCCTCGACCTTCTCGTTGAGCTCCTTGAGCTTGGTCGCGAGCGTGTCCGCA
Organism: Cutaneotrichosporon sp. PK4640; assembly: GCA_023630115.1. Lineage (NCBI taxonomy): Eukaryota > Fungi > Basidiomycota > Tremellomycetes > Trichosporonales > Trichosporonaceae > Cutaneotrichosporon > Cutaneotrichosporon sp. PK4640. Next base: position 16,417 of record JAMALN010000085.1, on the reverse strand, counting down.
TGCGCCTTGTCGCCGCTGGTGTCAGCGATGAAGAAGATGGGCTCACGAGTTGTCGAGTTTGGACGAGCCGACAGTGATGTCCAGGTACATCTTGATGTGCTCGGTGCCGGACATCCACCCGCCGGTCAGGTTCGAGTGGAGGCAGATGTTGTGGTCGGCTGCTGTCAGCTATGTTAGCGGAGGTGCGCACCGGCATCAGACGAGGCAAAGGTGAAGCGGCCGGCGTGCGGCCCGCGCGTGTTGACGACAGTGTTGCCCGAGAACAGGTCCTGTGTGTGAGCTGGCAAAAGGTGTTACACAGCTCGGGCACGCACCTCGACGTTGACCGTGATGCCGAGCTGCGGGTTCGTCGTCCACTGCTTCGTGGACTCGTCCCACAGGAGCGCGCGGTAATGTCCTGATGTCAGCTACACGAGGCGAGGGGAGCGGCAGCTGCGCAGGGTATGGCCTCAGGCTCAGTCCTTGCGGGACTCACCCTCGACGAGGGTGTCCGACGGCAGCTCCTCGAGGAAACACCGCTTCTCATTCGACTCGAAGTAGAAGTGCAGCGCCTGCAGCCGGGGAAAGTGAGGTGGCGTGCACAAGTCGAGCAGCAAAGCGCAGCGCGCAGGAAAGAGAGCGTCAGCATGGCTTTCGGAACCGCAGGGATGTCGAGAAACCCACCTGCACGGCAGACAGCAATGGCACAGCGGCCAGGAAGAACGAGGCCAGCCTCATGTTGGGCAGTGGTACGGATAGTGGAATGAGATGAAGTTGGTCGAGATGTGCCCGAGATGGAGCAAGTGACGCGTGGGACGTGTCACTTTGGCCGCCCACGTGGCTTTCATTAGCGGTGGATGCTAATGACTTCCTAATGGGGAAGTCCTAATGCAGATCATGTTGATCTCTAACCGGGCTCCTAATCCGCATCGAAATGCCTCCCCCGTGAGCCAAACAACGAGCACTATTGGCTCGCAGGGTTGCTCATGTGGCAGCTCGTGGCGAGCAATGCGCGACGCGCGCTGCACTCAATGGACAGGCCATGCCGTCACCGTCCCGCCACGGACCACGGATGCGTCCCGGGCGCTACACATGCACAGCAATACTTTTACATGGTGGTACATACACTACAAATACCCATATTGTCCGTCGTTGAGAGGCATGAGAAGTGGGAGGAGGCGGGCGAGGAACAGGTGTTTCAGTGCCGAGAACGAGAACCGAGACACGACACGGCACATGCACACGGCACAGCACGGGATGCGGCTGGCGCACATCCAGGCACCGGTGGCGGACGCCATGTTCATGTACTGTTGAGGCGGAAGCGGCGGCGGACGGCCTCGCATGCGGACGGGCAGGTGCGCGGCTCGTGGAGGACCTCGAGGGGCTCGGTGTTGCCCTCGTCGTCCGTGGTGGTGAGGAAGACGCGCTCGCGGCCCGTCGAGCGCGACGCGACGCTGCCGAGGATCCACTCGTGCTCGTGCTGCTCGGCCTCGCGCATCCACTGGAGGCAGCGGCGGTCGATCGGCGCCGCGGGGGTGTGGAGGGACGCGGCCTTTGGCGCGAGCGCCGGCGCCGGCGCCGGCGCCGGCGCCGGCGCTGGGGCGTGCCCCGCCGAGGCGGAGCGGGTGTGGCGCGGCTCGGACTTGCGCCATATCGAGACGGCCGAGGACGAGGGGGACGCGGCGCTGGACGAGGAGGGGGAGCGGTAGCGCGAGCCCGAGGAGCTCGCGGACTGCAGGGAGAGGGAGGAGAGGCGGCGGCTCGCGGTGGAGAGGTATGGTGTCTGGTCGACGAAGAAGGGGTGCGAGGAGAGGCGGGGGGGGCGCCGACGTCGGCGGGGACGGCGTGGCCTTGGGCGCGTACGGGTACGAGTTGTACGAGGGGGAGTATGGCCGCGCCATGGCAGATTAGAGATGGAGAAGAGAGAGGTCAGTGGGATCATTGCTATATTGCAGCTGGGAGGGAGCGCGTCGCACGATGGCGACGAGCACCATTGTCCGCCCGCTCGATCGTTGGAATGAAGGTTGGGATGCGGTCGGTGGCAAGGGCCAGTGCCGGGTAGGACGGTGGGCGGGAGGCGGGTCGCAGGAGCGTCGCAAGCATGACGAGAACGTCCCGATGCACGTTTCATGTCTGGTCGGGCGTCCCTGGCGCCGATGCTGGGCGGGGAGGCGACGTTGCGAGGCCCACTGCACGACCGCTGAGCGGCAGCCAAGAGACGGCAAGCAATGCCGGCATGGATTACAGGCTCCTCGAAATGCCATCTGTGTTGTGAGAGGGTGTGCATCCATCGCGTCCGAGGCGTTGCGGAAGCCGTGGCGCCCTGCTAATCAAACTGCCACGAATGGAAATACAATATTACACCCATCACCCCGGGATCTATTTGCTCAAACCTCAACCCAATTTCCGCCCGCCCGCACCATCAAAACTCTGGGCCGCTATCTCTCTCTTGTCTTTCTCTCCATCATCCGTCTCTCCCGCTGTCATGTGATGGCCTCTCGTCATTCCCCTCTCTTCTCTCTGCTCGCCTTCTCCCTCCCATTCCACTCCTCCGCTCGACTCACACGTCATCACTGATGCGACGCTGCGCGTCATCCCCCATCCCTCTTCCTCCCCCTCTTTCCACACCAGGCGCATTTGCCTAGGGCTCACCTCGTTCACGGGGGGCTCTTACTAGCCGCACTGGAAGAAAAACGGCTTAGGTCTAGACAACCTGTGTCGCGCTCGCGCGAACGGCGGATCCTCGTCCACCCTCGCTTGCCCTCTGTCTGGGCAAATGAGGACTAAACGAGGCGAACATCTCCTCTTCCTGTACCGTAGTTTCTTCCCTGTATCCTATGCTGTTGTCCTGGACGTTGTGTGCGAGGTGCGAAGCGCTGGTGCGAGAGGAAATTTGCGCCAGGGATCCACTGCCATCCGCTCCGTCGAGGGTGCGAGCGACGTGCGGCAAAGGCGCGTCCCGCTCGGCGACGGCTCGCGAGCGCCAAGTGTGCGGGCCGCAAGTCACGGACCGCCAGTGGTCGGTTCTGCGCAGGGACACCGAGACGTCCTCGCCCTCTGGCGGCGGTGTCGGAGAGGGGGGGGGGAGTGGGGAGGGAGTATGGAGACGAATGCGAGGATGGGGCGAACGGGCGATGACCTCGTGGACAGCTGGACCGCTGACTGCAATCACCAGCTCGGCGACACATGACTGCATGCACCCAACCTTACTTTAGCCCAGGACGCGCCGAACCTTCCACACCCCGCACCTGACCGCGTCTCATACCACAGGCTCCCGGGATCAGCACTCTCGTGCGGGTTTCAGGTGCGCCGTTTCCGCAACCTTGGGTCGTCTCGGGCAGGTGTTCGGAGGTCGGTCGCGTTCGGGCGTCGCACAGCAAGGGACGCCAGGATCGGTCAGCACTTCGGCCTGTACGTAAGGCCCGTTGTGGTTGGCTCGTCGTTGCTCGTCGTCCGTGGTTGGCTCGCTCAACGCGTGGACTCAGCGTACGTGACTGCTTTGCTTCGGCCCGCGGCCCAACTTTCGGCCCAACTCAACCCCTTGCGGCCAGTCACGACGCGTCTGATCTGCGTCACGACTTTGGACGACTTGCGTGACCCGCGACGCGACCAGAACGCGCGTGGGCGAGTCGGAACACGTCTGAGCAGGGGCATCCCGGCATCCCGACCCCTCGCCGGAGCGTAGCGTGACTCGTGCGACCCGGTCGCCGATCTGCAACGTCGCAGATAGGCCGGCTGAAACCGGCTCTGGGGGTCGCCCAAACTTTCGCCCACACTTTCGGCAGTGCGGGACACGGCAGCGAGCTATTGCTGGATTCTCGCGCTGGCGGAGAAGCTAGCGGGGGACAAGGCCCTGGACGCAGCGCCAACACAATGGGCAGAGCAAAGTCTCGCATGATTACGGAACGGTCACATACAAATGCATACAATGGGTCAATGGAATGGGTCGAGTCGTTAATTTTCTCCAAGCAAAGCGCGCCGCGTCTCGTCGAACCACTGGCGGCGCTTGATGTAGTGCACGAGAACGGTGCCGCCCCGCTCGGCCGGGTCGCCGAGGAAGCGCTGCTCAAACGTCGGCCGCACGGCCATGAGCGCGTCGATGCGCTCGGCCATGTCGGCGCGCGTGCTGGCGTGGGCCGCGGCCGCCTCGCTGCGCAGGTTGCTCATCGCGCTGCCCTCGACCAGCGCCTCGGCCCCCTCGTCAAAGCTCAGCCCACGCAGTGGCGGGCGGTACTGCGACCCGAACTGGGACACGGAGCTGTACGCGTTCACGCTCGCCCGGACGTGGCTGCGCTCGATCTGCGCCTCGGGCGAGAGGCCGTGCGCGCGCTCGGCGCGCACCCGCGCCACCTCGTCCGGGAACAGGAAGCCGTGGCTGTACACCGTCCCGGCCTTGGGGTGGTCGTAGATCCAGGTGCGCTCCGAGAACCACAGTATCTGCTCCTTGTCTGGGTGGGTGCGCAGCCACTTGGACACAAGTTTGTCCTCCTTGCCGTAGACGTGCGCGCGCAGATCCTCGGTGTCGCGGATGTACTCGGCGAGGTCGCGCGATAGCGCGTAGCACTCGCCGGCCATGAAGCGATCGCGCACGAGGTAGCCCCAGTACGTCTTGGTCCGCGGAGTGACGCGCAGGTGCCGCTCAAACTCGCCAAGCATGATGAATGCGTCGTCATCCGCCTTGGCGATGTAGTCGGGCTTCTTGTCTCCGCGGTAGATCGGCGCCGGCTCCTCGCCCCGCTCGCGCTGCGCCGCAAACAGCTGCGCGCTCGCCTCGGACCGCGGGTGCGACGGGTACTCGTAGTCGGGGACCGTCGCGTTGTCGGCCGCCCAGGAGAAGAACGTGTGCGTCTTGCCCTGGTTCATATTCTCATCCGTGTCGAGCACAACAATGTCGTCGTATTCTGACGTCAGCGTGACCACTAAGGCCCAACTCACCCTCCATCTCCGCGTCCACCATGTGCTTGAACTGCGGCCGCGGCCGACCCATAAGGAAGCGGAGACGAACACCCTCGGTCCCTGGTGTGCGAGAGCGAGGGTGGGAAGCGTAGCTTTGACGGATGAGGTTGCGGCGGTCGACGCCGACGTCGTACGTGAAGACGGCGAGGTATATCGTCGTTGGCTCGAGGTTGTCGACACGCGGCCCACCGTGCAGGTTCTCCTGGTGCGGTGCGTAGTCGTATCCTGGATACGGCCAGACATCGTGGTGGGGGGTCACGGGTTTGACCACCGAGAGCGGGGGAAGGTAGCCGCCGAGCGCCGAGTTGTCCCAGTCGGCGTCCTGGATCGAGTAGATAGTCGGGTACTCTTGCGATGCGTACTCGCGCCATGGCAGCCCAACCTTGTCCGGGTCAAGGATGTACTTGATGCTGCAGCCCAGGCAGATGGCGAATATTGCAAACACGAAGAGGAACAGCACGACAGCCCACGGCTCGGACTGGACAAAGTCGACGGCCTGCGCGAGGTACTCGGACCCCAGGATGGTGCGTGGCTTTCGCCGCGTCGTGGTCGGGTAGATATTTTCCCGGTCGTAACCGCCGCGTTTCCTGCTGCTGTTCATGAGCGCGGAGTACTCGTTCGAGCGGGTCATGTTCTTGAAGGGGGCGAGGAGCCAGCCCCATCGTCGTGTCCCGAAAGTGAATCTCGATGGTGCTTGGCGGAACATGAGTCGCATAGATGGTGGGCGCCCGTGAGCGCGCCACCACCATCCTGACGTCGCCGTCGGAGAGTCGTCGTCATCGCCCGCCGAGCTGTCAGAGTATGAGCGGTTGCCAGTGCCCCAGCTCATCTCCTCGCTCAGCGACATGGACGTGCGTGGGGTGCTGCCGTGGCCGCTGGAGGCGTGGCCGTGGCCGACATAGTCGAGGGACTCGCGGAAGGCAGGGGGAGGGGTCGAGAGGGGGAGAATGTGGTTGGGATCTTGTGGGAGGGGCAAAAGTTCGGAAGACGTGGGTAGTGTGGCCGAAGAGGTGGCGGACACGGGAATGGGAGACAGGACGGGCGGGATGGACACCCCGTGCGCTCGCGCGGGGAGGAGGCGGTCTGGAGGCTCGTCGTTGTACAGCTGCGCGTCCGTGGGAGCGCGCATCGCGCGCTGCTGCTGCTGTTGCTGGCGGCGATACTTTGCGGCGAGCGGCGACGCGGTCAAGCGAATGGATGGGACTTCTTCTTCTTCTTCTTCTGTCTCGCGCTCGTCGTCGCTTTTAGATGGTTTGCGTTCTTGCTGCGTCGGCAGGGCGCGACGCGCAGTGAGCCAATCCATCGCGCTCGACCCGGATGAGGGTGATGGTGGAGGGTGGGCGTTGCTGCCGCGCCTTGTCGACGAGGTAGACCGCGTGTCTGCCGGCGCGGGCTCCTGCATGAGCGAGGAGCGGCGGCGCGTGGGGTTGGACATGCGGCGGCGGTGAAAGGCCGAGAAGGCCGCGCCGGGACCGTCATCAAAAGTGGCCACGGTGGGCGACAGGGCGGATGTGTACGAGTCACGGTCGGGCTGTGAAGGCCCTGCGGCACCCCCGCCGCCGCCTCTCGCGGCGCCTGGCATCCGTGGCGAGGACATGGGCGAGGTGGTGTACAGGCCTACACCGGACCCGGTGAGGATGTGGGCGATGACGGGGTGCGCGGGGTTGCGACGGGATGCTGGGGGAAGTGGGACTGGGAAGCCGTCGATTAGGGGAGAGTGGGCGTGTGCGAGATCGTGGGCGTGGTCGTGGTCGTCAGAGTGGTAGGTTGAAGAGGGCGGAGGAAGTGTGAAGCGAGTGTGAGTGGAGCAAAGTTGATAATGATGAATGATGTTGCAGGAAGAGTAGCGAGTAGCGAGCAGTAGTTGGATGGGATGTGTGTAGGATGGATGGATGGATGGATGGATGGATGGATAGGTTTGGGTGGGTTGGGTGGCTACGTGGGAGGGCTACGGTGAGCGTGGGTGCGCAGCAGCAGCGGTGCTAAGGGTCATGTACCCCCCAAAGGCACCACTACTCCATATGTACATACTGCAACAGGCACATCACCAAGGGGGGCGAGTATTGGTCGGCCACTCGGCCACTCTGGCCCCGCCAACGCCACTAATCCATCACACCCCGGCTTCACCACATCCCGTCCATCGCTGCGTCCGTCAAAGCCGGCTACAAGCCTGGCCCAACATTGCATTGCTCTGCGGGCCGATACACGTGCAGTTGGACATTCTCGCAGGCAACAACGCCCCCCGCACAAGCCATCGCAGGGTGCAGGGGCCTGTGCGCACGTCGGTCGATAAAGGAGGGTGGGAGGCCAAGCCCATAGAGGTGGCTGATGCGATGGGACAGTGCCACAGTCCAAGTGGAAGTGGAAGCGGAAGCCGGTGAGAGTCTGGCCAAGCTGAGAAGAAGGCAGGGGGACAGATGTGGGGGGTGCGCCTCGCCCTCTCTTTGCGAGGTGCGCTGTCGACCGTGCATGCAGTTGCCTAGGACGTTGAACAGACGACTTGGCCGGCACTCGGCACTCAAGCCGCCGCCTCCTGCACGAGCACAACTCATCTCTGCATACAAGCATCCCCTGAGACTCGTTCAAAAAGGTCCAAGGCACGCACCCCTCCCCCATCACTCCATGTCCTAATGTGCTCTACGCGCGAAACCACCCAAGTGAAACATGTTTCTAAACGCGCAGCCGCCAAGAATGTAGAGTACTGTACAGCCCCATGCTCTGCGTGACTGCGGATGTCTCAGAGCCGCGCAGAACTTTGCCATGTCTCAACGTCTCAGACCGCGCAGAACTCTGCATTCATCCCAGGACCACACCGCATCCAGTTGGAGTTTGGTCGTGAAACTGCCGCCAACGCATTGGCAGGCTGATCTGCACCCAGACTCCACATCAGGGGCGGCCCCGGCTGGCCCACTGCCTGCTGCCCACTCCAATTCGCCCCATGAGTTGTTTGGGCAGGCCCAGGGCGGCATGCTGTGGACCTGGGCCTGCATAAAGGACGGGCGGCAGTCTCCGCTTCGCCAGGCTCATCTCCACTGGAGGCACATCCGCACTCTATCCACCGTCCTCTGATGCGGTATGGGAGTGAAATTGTGGGGAGCACCGGCTGCAAGCACAGAGGCGAGCGATTTGCGTCCGTGATCCGCGAATCGACGGGCGTCGATTTGACGCTGGCTGCTGCACAGGAGATCGCCCGGCGCCTGAGAAATTATCTGAGCCGGAGGCGACATAGGCTCTGATCTTATCTATTATCTAGGATCTGAGGAGAGCCGAACCACGGGTTGCTCAGAGTATGCTGCTGTGCCCCTCCAGTGACGAGGGGTGGCGGCCAAGGAACGAGTGCATTAAGCATCAAGCCAGGCCTCCAAGAGGCGCAGCGTGGCCCGCGGGCAAGAAAGTGTACAGAGATACAACCGTCCACGTCTTCTCTCCTCGCCCTAGTTCTTGGCCACGAGGCCGTTCTCGCTCTTGGCGTCCGCCTCGTCGACGAGCACCGCGCTGCTCTCGCTGGCGAGGGGGGAGAGGACCGCACTGTCGGCGCCGCTGTCGCCACCCATGATCTCCGCGTCCGACGCCACCTCGACGCGCAGGATCTCGAGCACACCGTCACGGAAGTGCGCGAACGGCTGCGACTTGGTCGGCACCACGCAGTCGATGATCGGCGAGTCGTGGATGCCGTACTCGTCCTGCTGTTAGCGTGCGTTCGGCGGCCGCCGTCGGCCAGCTCCATGGTGCGCTGGGCGCGCGTTTCCCGTGTGCCGTCGCTCCACCTCGCCTCCCACCGGCAACATGTACCCGGCTACTTCGTTCGGCATCGCCCCGCCGAGCCCGTCGAGCCCGTGACACTCCTTGCTCGGCAGCGCTCCGCCCAACCCAGCTCAACGACTCACCTTCCAGAATGTGACGGGCACCCCGTCGCGGCGCATGCCCGCGACGAGCGCCTCGTCCTCGTCCGTGAACGCCTCGATGCCGCCGCAGGACACGAACACAGGCGTGTGCGCCAGGAAGGCCCAGTGCCCCGCCTCCGCGAGGGCGGGGGAGAAGAAGGCGCCGCGCTTCTCCTCGTCCGCGAAGTGGCGGGTGGCACTGGCGATCGCCATGCTCAGCTTGGTCTTGGTGAGCATGTCGAGGCTGTGCCGCTCCCAGCTAGGGAACGAGCACGTAAAATCCGCCCAGGGGGACACGAGCCCGAGGCCGCCGGGCAGCGCCTCCCCGAGGACGCTGAGCTGGCGGACCAGGGCAAGCGTCAGGTGCGCGCCCGCCGAGTCGCCGCACACTACGACCTGGGAGGGGCGGAAGCCCAGCGCGCCCGTGACGTGCGCCCACGCCGCGAGCGCGTCGAGCAGGGGCGCGGGGAAGGCCGTGCCGTCGTCCAGGGTCTTGCGGTACTGCGCGCAGTAGACGCGGCGGCCCGTCTCGGCCGCCAGGCGGAACGGGAAGGCCGTCCACAGCGGGTGGCCGCGCACGTATCCCCCGCCGTGGATGTAGAGGATGAGCTTCTCGTCGGGGCGGGCGGGGCCGCTCGCGATCCCCGACGGCGTGAGGACGTACCCCGGCATCTCGAGGGGCGCGACGCCGTCGGGGCAGGCCGCGTAGCCGACGCGCCACTTGTCGGGGGCGGGGCTGGCGGTGACCGTCTCGAGCTTGAGGGCGGGGGTCTTGCCAATCGTCTTGGGCGCGTCCCAGCGCTCGGCGTGGGTTTCGGGCGGCGGGAGGATCGGCGTGAGAAGGGAGAGGAGGCGCAGGGCGCGGATGATCACAAAGCTCTTGAGGGTGAAGCCCTTCGGGCGCGTCAGGAGGTAGCGGAGGGACGAGAGGGGGACGCCGGCGAGGATGACGATCGCGGCGGCGAGGGAGGCGGCCTTGTTGAGCCCCGCGGACCGGCCGGTCGGGCCGGTGTACGCGCCGCGGCGCAGGGTGAGTGTCGTCGGCATGGGGGTGAGGGCGGCGAGGGCGTGGGAAGTGTCGGCGAGAAGAGGTGTGATACATATAGGGGCCATGCGCACGCGTAGTGTTATTCGGCCTTGGCCGGGCGCCGACGAGAACCGGATACTGGGGCCCAACACAGCCGGTGAGGAAGTTTCCATCTCACACAAACATACCTTTGAAGTGACTACCCACGCGGCGACGTCACGGTCACTGCTGGCCGCTATCTGTGTCTTGTCGAGGTGATGCTTCTGGTACAGCAGACAGTTGGGAAGCGGGGCATGTGCCAGGTGCATCCGCTACAGCTGGCCGTTGTGGATTGGCGGCGACAGCCGCGCTGGCGTTCCGCGCAGGCCTGCTGTTCTTCATCGTCGGATACTCGCCGGCCCAGCTTCCTCTCCTTCGCAGTGGTGGCGAATGCCACGCCCACGCCCTTTCCCGCAATATACCGCGTGCACAAGTACGATGACAAGAGCAACCCCACAGTCTACAAGTTGCCTCCCACCATCAGCACCGAGCATGGTAGGCGCGGGGACGTGGCAGGGGCGGCGGCGTTGACGCCGAGGATCTCGAAGTCATCCTCCGAGTCGTAGTCGACGGCGACGACGGAGCCGGGCGATTTTTAGGCCGAGTTCTTTTCCCCGCTTGCTCGCGTGCGACTCTGCTTGCGGCGGCGGCACCGAAGGAGCCACTGAGGCAGCCGGTGGTAGGAAGTGGAACGAGAGCTTCAACTGCTTGCCACCAATACGTCCACGCTGGTGCGAGGGGATGGCGACGGAAGGGGCTGGTGGTGCCGAGCCCGAGGTGGCGCTAGGTGCAAGCGCACCTCCGCCATGACCTGAACACGGCCCGACGGGCAAGGGGAGTGCGCACGTTTCCAGAAAGCGGTGGCCAGTGATCCTTGTGCAGCTCAACCTCCGTCACCTATCATGGTACGTAGACTCCTTCTCGCTCAGGCATCCCTCCCCTTGTATCTAGTTAACCCAGCTCGTGTGTGGGTGGTGAATCACGAGCGCTTCCGAAACACGTCAAACCCACTTAAAATCTCCCAAATGGGAAGGCAAGCTGTCCGACACCGCCAGCCGCTGGGTACAGAGACGTAGTCGCCATGCCAGGGCCGAGCCGGGCGTACTGCAGAGAGGAGGTACTCGGCTTCGTCGGCCTCCTCGCTGTCGTCGACAATGAAGTCGTCAAGGGAGCCGACAGAGTCGGAGCGGTGGAGACGAGTGGGTCCTTGTGGGGCCGAGGTGCGGCTTGGGCCCGCCACCTTCTCGGTCGCCGGCGGCAGTGGAGGCCGACGCCCTCTGGACAACCCGGCTCTTCGTGAAGGTCGTGCTCGTCTTGCCTTCTGCGCAGGAGCAACCTTGAAGAACGAGTCAATAGTGCCGGGCTTGGAAGGGGGCGACGACCGCTGGTGGAGTTGCGCTTCTCCGTTGGGGGCTTGCCTTCCTTCTGCTGTGTGCGGACGCGCTTCCGTGACACACCGGCGCTAAAGAAGCCACTGCGGCTGAGGCAGCCTTGCCGTGGTTGGCCAAGGGAGGCTTTCGCCCGGGGTAAGCTTGGGGAAGCCGAGTTGGCTTTCACGAAACCGATCGGTGGGCCACATCGGCGTCGAGTGCGGAGGGGGGGTGGAGCCTAGGTGCCGTGGCTGAGCTGGGGCCAGGCGCTGCACCTGGACGAAGTGGGAGAGCCGTGTGTGCTTCTTTTTTGCCTCGTACTTCGCCCTCCACTTCAGCCCGCCGCTCTTCTGCTTGGGCGGAGGCTTGCCCCACAGACGAGCGGCCTTGCGGCTCGTCTTGTTGCGCCGCGGGCGCGGCTTGTTGTAACCCTGCGGCACGGGGTTGTCCTTGAACCGTATGTGGTCGTTCTTGACGTGGTAGCCCAGCGACTCGAACGGCGCCGAATTCGTCCAGGCCAGCTGCACGAACCGGTTGCGGTAGGGGATGATCCACCGCCGGATGCTGGTGAGGACAGCCGCGCCGCTCAGTTCGCTGTAGGGGGAGAGGCGGACAGCCTCGAGCGAGAGTTGGCGCACTGGGGTTGGGGCCGCGATGCCCTTCTTGATCTTGCCCTCCATGGGCATGTCGGCGACCTGATCCGTAGTTTGGTTCGCTGGATCTGCGTCGGGGGGGGGGCCGAGGCAAACTGTGGCGCACGGGTCCGTCTCCTCCCACACGACCTCGGCCTTGCTCCACTGCTCCACTGCTCCGCTGCTCCACTGCTCCACTGCTCCGCTGCTCCACTGCTCCACTGGGAAGCAGCCGAATAAGTGTAAGCGGAAGTCTGGGGTTAGGCGCTTTCCGCCACATCCTGACTCACACTCAAACTTGACCGCGAGACACGAAAGGACGTCGTGGTCTGTGAGGTCGGTCCCGGCATCCAGAAGCCCGTCGAGAACGAGCTGCTCGACGTCTCCCGCCCGCTTGGGGCCGTGCGGGTCGCCGCCCGAGACGAGGCGGAAGTGCTCGATTGGACAAGACGTGTTGCACGGCAAGACCTTGTCGAGCGAAGGGGGACGAACCACGCGTTGCGAGGGGCCGCACGATGCCTCGATCCAGATGGCCTCGGCCATCTCCACCCAGCGAAGAACGTCGAGGGGTGTGGAGGGAGGGCATGCAGGCAGGATTGGAATCGTGGGGTTGATGGGTTGATGATCACAGGCCAACCGTCGTTGTCGAGTTTCTGGACGCGTTGCGCGAGGTCGACCGTGGGGTTGGAGCGGCGTGGATCGCTGTCCGAGACGAGGGGGAAGTGCTCGATCGGGCACGGCTTGTTGAATTTGCAAGGCGGCACAGTGTCGAGTGAGGGCGGGATGGGCCAGACGTCGCGGGAGTGGCGGAGCGGGCGCACATCGCCGCGTTCAAGATGGCCTCAGACATTTCCACTCTGCGAAGAACGTCGAGGACGAGTTGCTCGAGGTGGCGTGCGGGACTGGGGCCGCGAAGATCCCCCAAGGGGGCTGCCACAAGCCGAAAGTGCTCGATGGGGCTCGACTTGGTGCAAGGCAGCGCCTTGTGGAGCGAGGGCGAGATATCGATGTAGCGGGAGAGGCAGGAGTGTGCGCACATGGGCTCAAACAGATGGCCTGAGCCATCTGAACCCAGCCACATGTTCGGGCGACCTCGACTGTCTGCTTCTCCGCCTGGTGTAAATCGCCCGGGAAGGACGGTGTCAGGTCGTCGGATCGGAACTGGCGGTGAAGGGCGCACGGCTCGTCAAGGTGTCAGCGATGTGGCCGAAAGAGGTAGGCCAGACAGTGGCGCTCTTGGCGAAGGCTGCGCCCATCGGCTCGAACCCGCCTTCACCCTGCTCAAGCAGCTCGCTTGGACCCAGCAGCCCGCCCAAGTCCGAGTCGACGTTCCCGGAGGCGCCCGCGAGAACCCCAGCAACCTGATGAACCGGACCCTTGGCAACGCGCCTGGCAAGAAGGCGTCGGCAAGACCCGTCAGCGTGGGTCTGGGTCGCCGATCAGAGTTGTATTTCCCGCCCGCTCGCGACACCACATCCCCGAAGCTGCAATGGCGGTGGTACGTTGGAGCAGGTGGTGCGGCTGACAGTAACGTAGGTGCCGTGGTTGGTACCAATTGGTCCAGATTAGTGCAAATCGGTGCGGATTGGTGCAGGATGGTGCTCGTCGATGTATGTTGGCGGGGAAGGTGGGAGGACGCACACGACGGCACAGCCCGGCGGGCCTGCCAGAGAGGCGAGGTTGCAGACTGCTACTGCTCGGCCACGGCAGTTACGGCGGTGGACGGATGGGAGGCAGGTGGAGAGCAAGGTGGAGAGCAAGGTGGCGAGGACGGGGAAGAGGTCGGTGGAAGATTGGCGTCTGGTGGCAGTCGGCACGGAGGAGCGCGGCGCTGGTGGGTGAGCACTGTCAGCTAGTCAAGGGGTGGGCAGGTGAGCAGTCGAGTCATGAGTGGGGAGACGAGGGAGACGAGTGAAACGAGTGGAACGAGTGAGAGAGTGATGGGCAGAGGAGAAGAGGGGACCGACATGCGGCGCTGCTGCGCAGCAGGCTGGCGCAACCAAAGGCGAGGGCGCAGCAGAAGGGCGCAATGGAAGGTGCAATGGAACCGTGATAGAAAGCCAAACATGAGGGGCGCAGCTGTGCATGCTCAATTGCTCAAGTCGAACACCGATCACGCCGGTCCTCTGTGCCAATTAGGCGCGCAAGAGGGCGCAGAGTGTGCGGACTGCTCAGAGGGAAACCCTTCTTCGCACCTGGCATCCTCCCCACACCACGTCAGTAGAACCATTCCAACAGCACATGAGCGCAGAGATCCATCTCCATCTCCATGCATAGTACAAGTGCCCAACAACGCCGATCGGTCCCTTAGATGGTGGTCTCGTAGGGGCGGGCGGTGAGGGTCTCGGGCGCGTTGTTCTTGATCGAAACGTGGCGAGCCTCACGGGGCTGGGCGGGGAGACGCTTGAGGACGACGGTCTCGCCCTTCTCCTTGGCCTCGTGCTTCTTGGCGGCGTTCGACTTGACGCGGTCGAGGAACTCCTGGCGGCACTTGGAGTGCTTGACGTGCTCGATGCGGACGTTGACGCGCTTCTCCATGTAGCGGCCGTTGACGACCTTGTAGCAGAGAACACCGACGGCGCGGGGGGCAACGTTGAACACGATGCCGGTCTTGCCGTGGTAGAACTTGTGGGGCATACCCTTCTGGATCGAGGCGTTGCCGACCATGTCGACGATGTCTCCGACCTTGAAGGTCTTCAGGTAGGTCGAGACATTGGGCGCGCCGTGCTCTGCAGGTTAGTATTCGCCGCTCGCGGGGAGCTTGGGCGAGTTGGACGGCGCGCATGGACGCGGGGATGTCGATGGGAGCTCGGCTTGATGAGGGAGGGAGTCGGTGGGGTCGTGTGGGCCAAGTGCAAGGTTCCGAGAAACCTTCAACCGCCGCCCACATCCAACCTCATCCAGACTCGGATTCGTACCAGGCTGTCGCGCGCGCCCGTCGTAGCCTGCCACGATCCAACCCTCCCTCGTGCTCGCCATCTTCCCTCCCATCGCTCCACTCTCGGGCCTCAACTCCGGTCCAACTCTTCCAAGTTCCCATCTCGAAGATCGACGTACGGCGGTGCTTCTGGCCTGGAAAGTCAGCAAAGCGCGCACAGGGAGAACCGACTGAAGAGGTGGCGCGTCCGGGCACGGGAACCGAAGCTAAAGGCGTTAGCGTGCTCTCGTTGTCGTCCCGAGGCGCAGAGGAGGCCAACCGCGCCGCCGAAGACCTCGAAGATCCCAGATTCGGCGGGCAGCCCTCCACAACGCTCGGATTCGCGAAACCCACGAGTGAGGCATGGTCGGCTACTTTCTGGAGGGTCAGCACGACGTCTAGGGGGGTCGCTCGTCGTCGTCGGCGTCGTCGGCACTCACTTTGTTGCTGGATGGAGAGGACTCTGGTGGCCACGAAACGGCAAGCACACAGAGAGTGGACAGGCGGGATCAATTTTCTGTCGGGGTTAGTGCCTGGATTGTCGGCGTTTGGCCTTGGGAGCGGGATTAATTCACTCTGCTGAGAGCGGAGGCAAAATTGGCCTCGTCGGTTCGAGGTTGGTTTGGTTGGAAGAATCGCAGGCCTCCTACTCATCCCTCAACAACCGCCATGACCGCCGCCCCTCGGTACGTCGACCACGGCGTCGGACGCATCGACATCGGCACGCGCGCGACATCGGAGACGCGAGAGACACCGGCACCGGAGACGGTGTGATGGACGGGACGGCGTTGAGCGGACGCGAGTTGGGGCGTGTGGGACATCGGAGGGCAGACAAGCGATCGTGTGCGCGCAGTCTTCTGCGTGCCCGTCGTCCTGCGCCGCGTCCTAATGCGTCCTGCTGTGTCCGCGCCGTTCCAGCACTCGTTGGAGAGGCAGAAGTGTGTGCGTGCAGATCTCGCAAGATTTGCAGGCGACACTCTGTCTGGCTGGAAGGAAGGGAACCCGGTGGTACCCAGTGCCTCTCAAGTCGTCTCTCGAGCGCGCGCACCGAGATGCGTCCGACATCCCCGTTGGGCTAGCAGCCCGGGAAGGCCAGATCTCGGCACAAAGTTTCTTCGTGAACTTGTCGCAGATCTGCGTCCTTACCCAAAGCTGACTCTTGCCCAACATTGCCAGAACTCCGCTGACAATGCAGCAAGCAGTCGAAGACCTACAAGGTCCCCAAGCGCCCGTACGAGGCCGCCCGTCTCGACGCCGAGCTCAAGGTGAGTTGCACCTCTCGACATCAACTGACCCCAGCTCGCCGGCGAGTACGGTCTCCGCAACAAGCGCGAGATCTGGCGCATTCAGCTTACCCTCTCGAAGATCCGTCGTGCCGCCCGTGAGCTCCTCAAGCTCGACGACAAGGACCCCAAGCGTCTCTTCGAGGGCAACGCCCTTATCCGCCGCCTGGTGCGCATCGGTGTGCTTGACGACTCGCGCATGCGTCTCGACTACGTGCTCGCCCTCAAGACTGAGGACTTCCTCGAGCGCCGTCTCCAGACCCAGGTGTTCAAGCTCGGCCTCGCCAAGTCGGTCCACCACGCCCGTGTCCTCATCCGCCAGCGCCACAT